>PVJI01014060.1:0-45501 GCA_004026765.1 Micronycteris hirsuta | reverse complement strand
ACTTTTTAAATTGGATTGTTCTATTTTTTGGAGTTGAGTTTTATAAGGTCTCTATAAATTTTGGATATTAGCCCCTTATCGTATGTATCATTGGTAAATCAGTTCTGGCTTTCAATGGGTTATCTTTTCATTTTGTTGATGGTTTCCTTTGCTGTGCAAAAACTTTTTAGTTTGATATCATCCCATTTACTTATTTTTCTTTTCTTTCTCTTGTCTAAGAATATGTGTCAGGAAAAATATTGCTGTAAGAAGTGTTGGAGATTTTGTTGCCTATGTTTTCTTTCTTTTTTTTTTTTATGTAAGTGGAAACCAGAATCCTGTGGTGTTTTTTTTTGTTTGTTTTTTTAAGATTTTATTTATTTATTTTTAGAGAGAGGAGAAGGGAGGGAGAAAGAACAATGTATGGTTGCCTCTCACATGGCCCTCACTGGGGACCTGGCCTGCAACCCAGGCATCTGCCCCGACTGGGAATCGAACCGGGACCCTTTGGTTCCCAGCCCGCGCTCAATCCACTGAGCCACACCAGCCGGGCTGTTGCCTATGTTTTCTTGTCAGATGTTTATGGTGTCTGGTCTAACATTTAAGTCTTTAATCCATTTTGACTTTATTCTTGTATGTGGTGTAAAAAGGTGGTCTAGTTTCATTTTTTTCCACACGTCTGTCCAATTTTCCTAAAACCTTTTACTGACTAGACTGTCTTTAGCCGTTGTGTGTTGAAAGCCTCCTTTGTCAAATATTAATTGACTGTATAGGTGTGAGTTTATTTCTGGGTTCTCTGTTCTGTTCCATTGATCTTGTGTCAGTTTTTATGCCAGTACCATGCTGTTTTGATTACTATGGCCTTATAGTATAGTTTGATGTTAGGTAGCATGATTCCTCCAACTTTGTTCTTCCTTCTCAAGATTGCTGTGGCTATTTAGGGTCTTTTGTGGTTCTATATAAATTTTTGAAGTATTTATTCTAGTTCTGTGAAATATGCCATTGGTATCTTGATAGGAATTCTGTTGAATCTGTAGATTGCTTTGGGTTGTATAGACCTTTTAATAATGTTAATTCTTCCTATCCATGAATACATTACATATTCCCATTTATTTGTATCTTCTTCAGTGTCTTTCTTCAGTGTCTTACAGTTTCTGAGTAAAAGTCTTTTACATTCTTGGTGAAATTTATTCCCAGATATTATACTCTTTTTAAAGCAATTGTAAATGGGATTATTTTCTTAGTTTCCCTTTCTGATAGTTCATTATTGGCATATAAAATGCAGCTGATTTCTGGATATTTATTTTGTGTCCTGCTACTTACTGAATTCATTGATCAGTTCTAGTAGTTTTTTGGTGACATTTTCAAGGGTCCTCTATATACAGTATAACATCTGCAAAAGATGACAGTTTTACTTCTTCCTATCCATTTGGATGCCTTTTATTTCTTCTTCTGGTCTGATTGCTGTGGCTAGGAGTTCTAATACTATGTTGAATAACGTGGTGAAAGCAGACATCCCTGTCTGGTTCTTGATCTTAAGGGGAACACTTGTAGTTTTTGCCCATTGAGTATAATGTTGGTTGTGGGTTTGTCATATGTGGCCTTATTATATTTAGGTGTGTTCCCTCTATTCCCATTTTGTGGAGAGTTTTTATCATAAATGGTTCCTGGATTTTATCAAATGCTTTTTGTGCATCTATTGATTTGATCATGTGGTTTTTATCCTTCATTTTGTTTGTGCGATATATCACATTTGTTGATTTGTGGATATTGTACCATTCTTGCATCCCCAAAGTTTTAAGGTATATCCTGGCTTAGAGCATGGACTTTGGCCACAGACAGTTCTAAGATTAAGAATCCCAGCCTGTTACTTTAACCACCTATGGTTTCTTCATTTGTAAATTAGGATGAAAAGATAATAAACATAAGTATTTGTTAGGGTTGTTGAGGGAATTAAGGTAAATGAAAGGAAATAAAAGTTCTTAGCATAGTGTCTTATACACAGTTAGTGCTAAGTAAAACTCTGGGGTAATTATTGAATTGTTTCTATTTTACTAGTATAAAGGAGTTAAATTGAAATTTAGTCTCATTTATATATTATGCCTAATATGCCATATCCTCTGTTCAAGTGGTTCATCAAAATATGTTTACATAGTAGGTGAGAGAATTTCAGTTTGTGAGATGGCAGAAGTCCTCTTGTAAATTAATCTTGTAGTTAGAAATCCTGGAATGCTTGTTACTCATATATCATAGACTTCACTAAAATGTTTTTCTCTGACATTATTAGATTGCTTTACAAAATTGTAGCTTTGGAGTTGGTAGTATATTATGTCCCCTGTCTGTCCGTCAGATAGTCAAACTACCGTATTTTTCGGACTATAAGACGCACGGGACCATAAGACATACCTAGGTTTTAGAGGAGGAAAATAGGAAAAAAATTTTGAAGAAAAACATGTGGTAAAATATTTAATAACATAAATAACATAATATTTCACCAATGTAAATGTAAACAGAACTCAGGTAAGCTACATTCGGACTATAAGATGCACCGCCATTTTCCTCCCAAATTTGGAGGGGGGTGCGTCTTATAGTCTGAAAAATATGGTAGGTGGAATCCATGTTATGTAGAAATGTTTTTTTATCTTGTTAATTATTTTCAAATGATTTTATTCTTAATATTTAAACAAGAAATGTCAGGCATAACTTACTTGCCAAGTAACATAGAGAATGATGATAGTATGTATTATATCAGTCATTTCCTAGAACAATATCAGAATTACATGAGGAAAGGAAATACCTATTTTGCAGAGTCAGAATATAATGATTTTCTAGCAGTTCTCATGAAATAAATTACTCATTCTCAATCTAAAATCCATAGAAATGCATTAAATTAAGTACTTTCTCAATAGCTGTCTTGCTTCTTTTTATAACAGAGGTATATATTTGCTTATCTATAATTATAATACCTTAACATTTATTTAAATGAATTACATACAAGCCTGGCTGGGTGGCTCAGGTGGTTGGAGCATCATCCTGTTCACCAAAAGATTGTAGGTTAGATCCCTGGTCAGGGCACACACCTAGGTTGTGGGTTAAATCACTGGTCGGGGCATGTATGGGAGGCAGCCAGTCGATGTTTCTCGTATTGATATTTCTCTCCCCCCCCATTCCTCTCTCTAAGATCAATAATAAGAAATATCCTCAGGTAAAGATTAAATAAATAATAGGTCATTCCTGTGAAGAGACAGTTTAGATTACCAATTCAAAGTAATTTTAATTTAGAAAATTTAGGGTTGAGTCTTTTTTCATCATAAGTATAATGCATGCTTACTTTACATTTAGACCATTTTTAAAATTCATAAAGATTTGAAAATCATCACTTAGCAATTACCAGCACAATAATTGTTTTAGGTCAAAATTTCCAATGGGCACTAAAATTTAGTATAGGTGAGAGTATTATGAGGAAAGGATAATTATATAATGCCAGAATATTTTCTTACAATATACTTATTAATTACAGAATTACAGAGAGATGAATAATAACTTTACAGTGAAGAAACCTAAAGACATCATCTTAACCATGTGACCAAACTTAACCTCACCAGTATTGGGTCAAACTGGTATCCTGTGTCACTGAGAAGACACACACCATCACCTCTGTGGTCTTCCTGCCAAAAGGGCATAATCTGCTCTAACCCCGAGGAACCCCAAGAGATGAGCTCAAATTGAGTGTCATTCACAAAATAACTGACCTGTACTCTTCAAAAAGATTCTAAAAGACAAGGAAAAAAAGAAAAGAAAAGAATGATACTACAGAACTGCCTCATTTTAAGGGAGACTGAAAGATCTGACAGTTA
Source organism: Micronycteris hirsuta (assembly GCA_004026765.1). Lineage (NCBI taxonomy): Eukaryota > Metazoa > Chordata > Mammalia > Chiroptera > Phyllostomidae > Micronycteris > Micronycteris hirsuta. Next base: position 41,665 of record PVJI01014060.1, on the reverse strand, counting down.
AATGCACCATGTGATCCTGGTCTGGATCTTGAAACTTTTTTTTTTAAAAGGATATCATTGGGACAATTGGCATAATTTGAATAAGATCTGGGATTAGTAAATAGTATAGTATCAAAGTTAATTTCCAACTTAAATAATAGTACTGTGGTTTTATAAGAAAATATCCTTATTTTTAGGAAACACACACCAAAATGTGTGTTTAGAGGTAAAAAGGCAACCTATCTGCAACTTCCTTTCCATTGGTTCTGGGAAAAACATTAGGTACAGATATGGAAAGAGCATGATATAGCAAGTTTTATGAAGACATTAACTATCAGGGAATTTGGATGGAGGATATATAAAAATTCTTTGTACTATTTTTGCAACTTTCCTGTAAGTCAGAAATCATTTAAAAATAAAGTTTGAAAATGTCATCAAACTGTACATTTTAGATGTGTGCATTTTGGTGTGTGTAAAATATATAGCTCAACCTAAAAAATTTTAATGACAAAAATTATTCAAGTAGATAAAAATGCTGTGAATGATGTCAAACACTACCAATAAAAAAGTTGGTAAGTTTGTAAACACTACTAAATAAAAGTTGGCATCATGTTTTTAGAAAGCCACTAGAAATATGTTAAAGAACTCAAAAGAGGTTAAATTCTTTGACTCTGTAATTTAATATCTACAACTTTATTCTAAAGAATATTCTAGAATGTGTGTGTGTGTAGTGACTTATGTGCAGTGCTATCTCAGAGTTAACCATAATAGCAAAGTCCAGCAAATATGGACAAACAAGGGATTAACTAAATTGACACATAGATAATAATGTACTGTACAACCATTGAAATGACTTCAAACTTGAAATATAATTATTAGGTGCTTACAGTGAACCAAAGAAGTAAAAAGTGGCTTTGTTTTTGTAGGAATATTTAATAACATGGAAAAATGTTCACTATAGTAGTGAGAGGGGACAAGGAGTTCATCAAATGCATGTTCATTGTGGTCCCCATTGTGTTTTCTAAAAATCATGTGAATAGAAATACATCAGGAAAGGTAGGAGTTACAGTTTTCTTACATGCTCTGCTTTTTATCTTTCTGAATTTTAAAAATGCTCTAAATATAAAATAAGCATGCATTATATTTATGTTGAAAGAAGATATTTTCTAAATAAAAAATATTTTGGATCCAAACTATATGCTCAGAGTAACGACTTGTATGTAATTCATTTAAACAAATGTTAAGGTATTATAACTAGGGGTAAGATATACCTCTGTTACAAAAAGAAGTAAGACAGCTATTGAGGAAGTACTTAACAATTTTAAAGCCTTTGTATGGAGCTAAGACTGAGAAGAAAAGAGTATTTTATTTCATGAGAACTGTCAGCAAATCATTATATTCTGACTCATTGCGAAATATGTATTTCCTTACCTCATGTAATTCTGATATTGTTCTAGGAAATGACTCTGATATAGTACAAACTATCGTCATCCTCTATGTTGTTTGGCAAGTAAGTTATGCCTGACATTTCTTGTTTAAACATTAAGAATATGGCCATTTGAAAATAACATTTATTAGATGACATTCCGCTTTAAAGACAGCTTTTCTCTGTGCCCCCTTTATTCATTTACATTATTGTGGAATGATGGAGTCTTACTTATTAATAAATAATACTACTACTATATAGTAATTGTTACTTTTATTATTTACTTTGATGTTCAAATTGTCTTAGATTCAGCTAGTTCAAGCTGGCTTCTATGTTCTTTTGAGAAGTTCCCATCATTCTTAGAGCACTTACTTGCTTTCTGGCACAGGAAGATGTTCTAGGCTCAACTTACATTTTTTTTCTGTCCTGGCCTTGGAATCAGCCCTTCCTTATGGGAAGTCTGGTTCATTTTAGTGGAATGTTTATAACCAAGATATTGGGAAGTAGGTGTGTTCATTGCTTCTAGATCCTCTCAGTAGACAGGAATGGGAAATACATGTTTATTCACATATACGCACACACCTCTATATGTCTACCTACATTACTGTATATGTTAAAAATCACGCATCCTTACCAATACCTCCAGTTTCATCCCAGCATCACAGGATTTATTCTAGCTTTTTGTTTTTCCATATTTGTAACTCCTTTCTCTGACAGTGAAAAACCCTACTCCCATCATGCACAATCGATTCTCCTACGTGTTCAATTCTAGAATACACCTAAGTTAGTTTTAGAATTGCTGACTCATACCACTGTGAAAAATTAATCTGCTATACTTTAAACAGGCAAACTTTATAGTCTGTAAATTATATCTCAGTAAAGCTGTTTAAAAAATGTTTGCTAACTGGAGTTGAATATTTGTTTACATTCTTTTTGTAGCCCAAAGTTACATAGTCAAATTATTGTACTCAAAAATTGATAAGGCTGGTTGTATCCCCCCTTCAGGGTGTCCGTGTCATTTATTTGAAAACATTTGGGCTCATTTGTTGTATTTGTACTCAAGTTTGGGTGTTCCCCCATCCTTGCAGATTGCGTTCATTTGTTTTTGCCTATGTAATGTATTAACAAGGTTCTAAAAGTCAAAGCTATATGAAAAAAGATGTCTTCAGTGAAGTGCCATTCCCACCTCCTGGCCCCTCCCCTTCTCCCATCCTTCTCGCCCTGTTTCCCCCCACACATTAGTTCCTAGTTCACCCTTCCCTTCCGTTTTTCCCCTCAAATAAGCAGCTGTAAGTATATTTTCTTGTTCTTTCTTCTTTCTTACAGCAGATGTAACACTGATACTGTTTTTTTTGTTTGCTTATTTCACTTAACATCAGAAGACCCCCTCATATCAGCTCTTGGAGCTCTTAGTCCTTTTCTATGTAGCTGCCTGTGGTGTGGATGTGCCGTAGTTTATTCAGCCACTGTCCTGTGTATGGGCATTTCAATTGTTTCCAGTATGTTGCAGTTACAGACAGCACTGTAATAAATAACTTTTGGCATGTACCATTTTATAATATTAAAATTTTCAGGTAAATTCTTTTTTTGTCCTTTTTTAATTTTTTAAAAATTTTTATTGAATTTACTGGGGTGACATAGTTAATAAAATTATATAGGTTTCAGGTATACAGTGCTATAATACATCATCTGTATATGGTATTATATGTTCACCATCTGAAATCAAGTCTTCCATCACCAATTACCCCCCTTTACCCTTTACTACCTCTCTCCCACTCCCCTTTCCCTCTGGTGATCACCATGCCATTGTCTGTGTCTGTGAGGGTTTTTTTTTTTTTTGCTTAATCCCTTGACCGTTTTCATCTAGCTCCCCCAACACCCATCCCCTCTGACAGCTGTCAGTATATTCTCTATTTATGAACCTGTTTCTGTTTTGTTTTTAGTTTATTTCATTCATTAGATTCCACATTTAAGTCAAATCATATTGTATTTGTCTTTCTCTGGCTGGCTTATTTCACTTAGCATAATACTCAGGTAAATTCTTAAATACGGGATTGTGGGGTCCAAAGGTATAAATTCATTCATAGATTTGTTAGATATTGCCAGATTACTCTCCCAAAGAGTTGTACCAGTTTGCATGCCAAATAGTAATGTATGAGAATGTTTATTTCCCCCAGAGCCTCATCACCAGAATATGTTGTCATACAATTTTTTGCCATCTGGTATTTTGCTGTACTTTTAATTGCCTTTCTCTAACTATGAGTAAAGTTGAACTTTTTGTGTGTGTCCGTAAAGGCTATTTCAGAATCTTGTTCTGGAAGAGAGTGAATTATCTTGCCATTTCTTTGTTAGGTTTTTATACTTTTTAATATTTGAAGTTATTTATGCATTGGGGAGATTAGCCCTTTCTCTTCAATGTTTTTGGTTTTTTTAAATATTTTATTTAGGCTTTATTTATTTTATTTTTTTAGAGAGTGGGGATGGAAAGAGAGAGAAACATCAATGTGTGGTTGCCTCTCGTGAGCCCCCTACTGGGGGCCTGACCTGGCCTGCATCCCAGGCATGTGCTCTTAACTGGGAATTGAACCCATGACACTTTGGTTCTTAGGCCAGTGATCAATCCACTGAGCCACACCAGCCAGAGCTCTTTTGTTTTTAATGTGGCCAAAATTTATCAGTTATTTCTTTTATTGCTTTTGGTTTGGGGGTCATAGTTACAAAACTTTTTCCTATGTCCAGGTTGTTGAATTATCCCATCAATATTTACCTAGAATGCTATATGGTATGATTTTTTAAAACATTTTTATCCCTGAACCACTTGGAGTTTATTTTTATCTAATAAAGATCTTTCTCCTTCCCCTGCATGGCACTGTTTTTTCTTCTGTGTTTCCTGGTTTGTCTTAATGTGTTTTTATTTTTCCCATGTAAACTTAAGTATCAGCTTGTCTAGCTCTATCAAAAAGCTTGTTGGTGTGTTTATGGTAATTACATTTAATTTGTAAATTACAGAAAACCAACATTTTTTTCAATGTGGTATTATTCAAAAACAAGGGCTGTCTTTCAGTTTGTTCAAGCCTACTTTTGTGTTTTTCAGGAATTTTGTACGTTTTATATTGTTTACACCTGAGTTTTTATCTTCTTTGTTGCTGTTATTGATGGGGTTTTCTCTACTGTTCTACTAACTGCTTATTGTTCGTGTATCTGAAAATTATTGATTTCTGTTTGTGTTTGAATTTATTCCACTTGAAGTTTGCCAGGTTTCTTGACTCTGTACATTTATGTATTTTATCACCTTTGGGGAATTTTTAGACATTCTTTTTGCAGATATGTTTTCTGCCTCATTCTCTCTCTGCCCTCCTTCTGGAACTCCAGTTGCATATAAGATAGACCCGATACCATCTAAGTCACTCAGACTCTGTTCTCTGTTCTTTTTTTCATTGTTTTTTTCTTTAGGCACATAGTTTATTTTCATTTTTTCATTTTCATTGATATAATGGTTTATGGATTTGAATTTTGCTTTAAGTATACACCATAGATTTTGACTGTACAAAAACATTTTTCTCTCATTTTATTTTAACTTTTCCTCTTTTCTGTGAGTTACTAGATGTTACTAGTTTTCATATAGACATTGATATGAGTGTTGTATACAATATTTTTTACTTTCCTTTATTGTATTCTTCCCATCACCATTTATTCCCCTTTAACCCCTCCCCTCAGAATCACCACACTGATGCTCATGTCCATGAGTCCTTTTTCCTTCTGGTTCAGTCCCTCCAGCCCCAAACCCCTTTCCCCTCAGAGCTGTCAGCCTGCTTTCTATCTACGAGTCTGTCTCTATTTTCCTTGTTAGTTCAGTTTGTTCATTAGAGTCCACCTAGGAGTGAAATCATACGGTATTTGTTTTTCTTTGACTGCTTATTTCACTTAGCATAATGTTCTCCAGGTCTAGCTATGCTGTTACGAAGCATAAAAATTTCTTCTTTTTTTGCAGCCAAGTAGTATTCCATTGTATAAATGTACCATAGCTGCTTTATCCACTCATCCACTGATGGACACTTAGGCTACTTCTGTATCTTGGCGATTGTAAATAGTGCTGTAGCTTTGCGCAGTGGCAGTATTGTAGCCAATGAGGTTTATCCAAGGCACAATTATTGCTAATTGTAAACAGTGCTGCAATGAACATAGGGGTGCTTCTATTCTTTCAAACTAACTATAAGGCCATAGTAATAACACATTATTTTTTATTTTATGAAAGTCTCTCAAATTTTCTTTGTGACCTAATATGTGATTGTTTTTAAATATTTCACATATGTTTGAGAAGGTGTGTTCTCTATCAACAATGTGTCAAGTTCACTGTCAATAAAATCTCTATTGGGTATGTTGTTTTGGATGGATATATATACTTCCCCCCAAAACAGAATTTATTTGTAAAACATTGTGTGTTTATTCTTATATGTTTAAACTTTGGTCACCTTTCAAATATTCTCCCTTTGATGTAATACACCTATCAAGACATTTTTTCCACTGATGAAACAGTTTTTGAATGTGTCGATGTTGATGCCTTTTAGTGCTTCTACTGTTTTTTGTTTCAACTTTTCCACATTGGCAAAATGTTTCTCTTTAAGGACTTTTTTTCATCCAGGGAAACAAAAAAAGAATCTCTTGGGACACGATCAGGTGAATAGGGAGGGTGGAGCACAGGGGTTATGCCATTTTTGGTCAAAAATTTCTGAACATCAGCACGGTATAGGCAGGTGTGCTTATTAATCACCCATATCATGAAATGGGCAAGCATATTGAGTCTTCAAAAAAAAAAATTCACGGGAGCTGAATGCAGCCTCTCACAACAATGCCAGCTGGTGCACTGATACAGTTGGGTACCAGAACACTCACCTAGTGGGGGAAGCCTGTATTACAAGGGGCCCACCCTCTAGATGATAATTCCAATTTTTTGCAGTGGATGTACATATATCTCCTTCTTTGCTTTCTGCTTCATCTGTTTGTGCTGGGAGTGGCAGATTAAAGGCTCCTATTATTTGCATGTTTTTCTATGTCATTCCATTTCCTGTTATTTTTGTTTTATAATGGTGGTTATGTTGTTTTGGGCATAATCATAACTGGCATATTCTCATTATCATTTATGGCTTTTGGCATGAAAAGATGTACTTCTTTGTCGCCTGTAATGTTTTTACTTGACTTGTGTGTTCTCTGTGTTTAGGAACACTGCCCCCCACTGCTCTGGTCTGTAACACATGTCAGTCCCCCAAAACCACACGAGCTTCTCAGTGGGTCACAGCGCGCCACGTTGCGCCACGTCACACTGTGCCGTGTGCCTGAGAAATCGTTGTGGTTGCACATGGGTTTCTATTATTTTATTTACTTTAAATGGATAAGTAGGTTTGTTGGTTTGGTCTGTCTTCCTTTCTTTTTTTAAGATTATTTGGAGAAATTCTGCTGCTCAGTTGCTTTCAGATTTTAGGTGCCCAGATAAATAATTCTTTTGCATTAAAGTTTTATAAATAGCAGAGACCATTTCAAAGTTATCATATTGCATAAAGGAATTTTTCTGTCTGTTCCCACAAGTACCATTGTTTTTTTTTTTTTTTAACAAATTTGTTGAAGTATAATTGACATACAGTCAATGCACATATTTAAAGTATTCAACTTGAGGAATTTTTTCATCACCACAATCAAGATAACATTTTTTATCACCCTTAACAATTTCCTCTTGCTCCTTAGTAATCCATTCTTCTTTCCACCACAGGCTCCGAGCAACCAGTGACCCCCTTTCTATCACTATACATTAGTTTGCATTTTCTAGATTTCTTAAAACGGAAATATATGCATGTGCTCTTTTTGAACCATAGTTTCTTCAAAAGTTAAGCATTCACCTTCTATATGAGAACCCTTTATATAAAAGAAAGGAGTATAAATATACAAAGATTTATATAAATGTTCATTTCAGATGTATTCATAGTAGTTCAAAACCGGACACTAATCAGATGTCCACAATCAAATGAATGGACAAACAAAACGTGGTACTCTCATACAGCAGATCACTGCTACTCAGTAATGGAAAAGCAACTGCCAGTGTGTGCAACAAGAGGGATGCATCTTGGAATCAAAGGTGTAGTGAAAAAGTTCAAGCAAAAGACTACAACTGTGTGATTTAGTTTACTTGAAATTCTAGAAGAGACAAACTAACATGTAGTAATAGAAAGTAGATCAGTGACGATCTGTGGCTGGGTACAGTAGAAGGATGTGGGAAAGGGGCGAGTAAAAAACCTCTTGATGAGTATGTTCTGTGTCTCTCCTGTGACCATGGCTGCACAAGTGTGCATCTCCACAGCTCACTGCACTAAACACTTTAAATGGATGTATCTAATTTTCTTTATGCCTCAGAAATATTCTCTTAAACGTCTGTAAGCCACAACCAAATATTATAACAGGTAGTTTCCGTTTATTAGCTTATTTTAAGGAAGTTACTAATCATCTAGTTAGGACTACTGAATGTAAGAATTTACTCAGAGAAACTTGACCATATGCACATGATTAAACCACTGGAATAGATCTCTGAGGAAACTGAAAGATGAATGAACTTCAGTTTCAGCTTTTGAAGATTGTAAAATTTACTGAGATAGACAACAGATACCAGGAATATGAAGAAGTATTCAGACAAGTGCTGAGAGAAAGCATAGAATGATTAAAGCACCCAGTGTTTCTCAACCAAGACTGTGTGAGAAAATAAGTTCCTACAAATGTGACTGGAGTGACTATTTTGTCAACTACCCCAAGGATGACATAACTAATACCATTTTAGATACATAGGAGAGACGCTAATTCATCTTATACACTGGACAACCGTTGGCATTAGAGTTTAATTTTCTCATAGAACCCATTGAGAAAAGCAAATAGACTGAAGTCTACTGGGCTTCATAGCTTAAAATCTGTCTTCTACTGCTTAAAATCAGCATGGCCGAACAATTTAACCTCTTGGTGTCTCACTATAAAATGGAGATAGTGGTAGATAGGGCTGTTGAGAAGGGGAAACTGAGGGAATATATGTAAAGCATTTAGCACTATGCATACATAAATGTAGTGCTCCAGTACACAGTAAGTGACATATCAGCATTAGTGCCCAGAATTGTCATCATCATTATTCATAGAATGTTACATCCTCCCACGACAGGTCCAAGTGTTCAGAGTGTGCAGAGAGAAAACATCTGATTCTTTAGAGGAACTGACAGACATCCTGGAAAGCTTCAGAGAGATTAGTACTGGAACTAGTTCTTGAAGATTGCTTGACTAAAGTAACCAAAGCATATAGAACATGTTGGGGGTTAATAATACTGCTCCAGAAAGTGGGCAGCAAAGCATTGATGGTTTTGTATGCTACCCTGAGAAATGTGGACAGAATTTAGGTAGGTAGGGGAGAGGTCCAGATGAGTTTTGGGCAGTTGAGGGACATTCGTTGATTCATACAGGCAGCATTAATTGAGTGGTCGTAGTTTTCCAGGCATTGGGACTCAAAGATGAGTAAGACAGGATGGATTGTTTTTTTAATTACATTTTGTTGACTATACTATTACAGTTGTCCCAGTTTTTCCCCCATTGTCCCTCTCCACCTAGCACCTGGCAATCCCCACACCATTGTTCATGTCCATGGGTCACGCCTGTAAGTTCTTTGGCTACTCCATTTCCTATACTGTACTTTACATCCCCATGGCTATTCTGTAACTGCCTGTTTTTACTTCTTAATCCCCTCACATCTTCACTCATACACCCACAACTCCCACCCATCTGACAACCATCAAAATGGTCTCCATATCCATGATTCTGGCTCTGTTCTTATTTGCTTAGTTTGTTTTTTAGACTCAATTGTTGATATGTATTTATTGCCATTTTCTTATTCATAGTTTCGATGTTTTTCTTAAATAAGTCCTTCTAACATTTCATATAATAATGGTTCGATGATGATGAACAGCTTTAGTTTGTTCTTGTCTGGAAAGTTCTTTATCTGCCCTTCAATTCTAAATGACAGCTTTGCTGGGTAGAGCAGTCTTGGCTGTCGGTCCCTGCTTTTCATACTTTGAATGTTTCTTGCCAATCACTTCTAGCCTGCAAAGTTTCTTTTGAGAAATCAGCTGATAGTCTTATGAAAACTCCTCTGTAGATAACTAACTGCTTTTCTCTCGCTGCTTTTAAGATTCTCTCTTTATCTTTAACCTTTGGCATTTTAATTCTGATGTGTCTTGGAGTGGGCCTCTTTGCATCCATCTTGTTTGGGACTCCATGCTTCCTGGACTTGCATGTCTATTTCCTTCACCAAATTGAGGAAGTTATCTTTCATTATTTCTTCAAATATATTTCCAATTTTTTGCTCTTTATATTCTCCTTCTGACACCCCTATGATGCGAACGTTGTAACTCTTAAAGTTGTCCCAGAGGCTGCTTACACTATCTTTGATTTTTGTGGATTCTTTTTTCTTTTTGTTGTTCTGAGTGGTTGTTTTTTGCTTCTTTATGTTCCTAATTATTGATTTAATTCTCAGCTTCATCCACCCTACTCTTGTTTCCTGTAAATTGTTCTTTATTTTAATTAGTGAATCCTTCGTTTCTGACTGTATCTTTTTTACGCTGTTGAGATCCTCACTAATTTCCTTGAACATCCTTATAGCAAGTGTTTTGAACTCTACATTTGATAGATTGTTCATATCCCTCTTCTTTAGTTCTTTTTCTGGAGTTTTGATCTGTTCTTTCATTTGGGTCATGTTTCTTTGTCTCCTCATTTTGGCAGCCTCCCTGTGTTTGTTTCTATGTATTAGGTAGACCTGCTATAACTCCCTGTCTTGGTAGTGTGGCCTAATGTAGTAGGTATCCAGTAAGGTCCAGTGGCACAGCCTCCCCTATCACTCAGGCTGGATACTCAAGGTGCACTCTTTGTTTGGGCTGAGTACACCTTCCTCTTGTAGCTGAGCCTTGATTCCTGTGGGCAGGTCAATAGAAGGGATATACCCAGGCCAGTCTATTGCAAGGACTGGCTGTGACCACTGACCACCAACCTCCACCCACCATGGAGGATCAGCCATGCTGAGGCAGGGTGGTGGTGCTCAAACATAGCCTGTAGCTGTCCACTGGGTGTGCAGGCTCTGGGGTTTCCTGGGTGGTGCAGGCCAAGGTCACCCCCACTTGTGTTTTGCCCAGAGCTACCCTGCCTGAGCTATAAAGCAGTCTGAAATGGCTGGTACTTGTGGTGGGCTTGGAGATTCCCAGGAGAAGCCACGCTGTGAATCTAGGCAGGATGCTGCTAATGCTGGGCCTGGGGCCTCTTAGCAAGTGTTACGGGGGCTGGGGGCTCACTGAGGCCAGCTATTGCTTTTTAGAGAGGATTTAGAAAGTTGTAAAGCATGATCCAAGACCTGCCATTCATATGGAAAAGTCTCTGTTAAATGCTTGTGTGGGTCTGTAAATTGGGTGGAACAGAGTCTCAGGGGATCTCCTGGGTGGAGCAAACAGTGTTAGCCAGGTTGATGGAGTCTCAGATATGGGACTTGACTGCCAGCTCTGTGGCTCTGTGGGGAGAGGTTCAGAAAAGGGACAGTGGCTTCCTCCCACCTTTCTGTCTGAGAGAAAGCTGTCCCCCAGCTCTCACCTTGATGCCAGACACTTCAGTTCTTCCTGTGTGCCACTAGTGCCTTTCAGGCTGCTACCCCAGTGCTGGAGGTGAGAGGAAGTGAGTCTGAGTATGTCTGTCTAAGAGGAACTGCTTGGGACTTGAGCATTTTCTTCCACCTACTCAGTCCCTGCTGGTTCTTGCCGCCAGAAGTTATAGGACTTATCTTCCTGGCAATGGAACCCCAGGCTGGGGGACCTGATATGGGGCTGGGACTTCTTGCTCCTGAGATATTTCTCCTGAATTTTTATCTACCACACGTGGATGGGGACCAGCTTATTTGCATCTCTGCCCCTCCTACCAGTCTGGATGGATGTGGTTTCTTTAATTCTGTAGTTGTCAGACTTCGTTCAACTTGATTTCTGATGGTTCTAAGTGATGGTTGTTCTATAATTTAGCTGTAATTTTGATGTGGTTGTGCAAGGTTGCAAGCTCTGTTTACCTATGCTACCATCTTGTCTGGAAGTGAGTTGGTTTTTACGTGCATTGTCTCAAGCTGGACCAACCTGAGGTCTAGGCTAGCCAATCATTTGCCTCTTGTTTTTAAACAAAATCTTTTTTTTTCCCCATGAAAGTCAAGCAAAGCCTATTTTATAAAATTGTAGATGATTCAGTACCCAATATAGCATATAATCTTAAAATCAAGAATATCTTAACTGCAGAAGATTTTGAAAGCAAGTGCCTGATCCAGAAGTAGAGTGTATGTGTTTATTGGTGGGTGTTTAGAATTAATGGTTGATGCTAGTGCAAAGGATGAGATTAATAAGGGAGAGCATTTAGAAATAGCCAAAATTTTGGGAGGTTAGAAAAGAGGAGTACAGGGGGAACTGCAGAATCTTGGCAGGCACAAAAAAGTCTTATTGGAGGAGTATAATTCATTGATCACATTTTTGTAAGTAGTTCGGAGAGAGCTGTCCTTTCAACGGAATGTCTGCATTTCTTTTTACAAGAGAAAATTACTTTTTCCTTAAAGACAGGTGGTAGAATGGGAGTGAGAAGACAGATTGGAGCTTAATGTCTGAACTCTTCAATAGGAGTTAATGTAGGAACCAAGTTACTTGCTGAGAGAGTTATTCGGATGAGAATGTAGTGCTATCTTGAGGGAACTGGAAATGTTTTAGGACATTGGCATGGTTAAGTCTAAGTAGAATCAGTAAAAGACAAGAGACATTTTGAAGCATAGGAGAGACCATGACATGATTTTATGTTGGACTGTGATGGTCATCTTGCCTCTTAAGTCTCAAGCCGTGCACATGCTGTTATCCCCACCTTTGTCATGCCTTTGGGTTGCCCTGACATCCAGGATGGCAACAGGATACCCAGTCAGACTAGGTAAGCAGAGGGAAATGTTTCATTCCCACCTCAGGATAACATTGTAGAAGCCAAAAAGCAGAGTAAATCGGTCCCCTCTCCCTATTTGAGTGGCACCGTGAAGTAATGTTTTACAAACTTAAGAAATATAGAGACCCTTTAAAAACAGTTAGTAAATGACTTGATTTATATGAGTTAAAATGTTACTAAACTATATAAACCATAAATGAAGTATAAACTCCATGTAGTTTGTAGCATTTACACAGTTGCAAAGCAGAAACACTTTTGCATATTATTTAGTAAAATTTACAAAGAACATTAAATTCAAGCAAATATTAATATATATAATGTTACATGATGCGTTTTTGCACAGACAGGGCTGCTACTGGACATCTCACAATGGTGCTCCCTGCTCTGGCACAGGCTCAGAGACGACTCTGTCATATGCCTGATGCCTCATTTTTCCTGTCCCTGTTTTCTGTTCAAGCTGCTGCAGACTGCATACCATTTTGCCTTCTCTAGCTTAAATATGTCATCATGACAATGTTCACTTCTCGTTACTTTTCATTCTTATATGGCAACACTTGGTTTATTCAAGGTTGACAAAATGAAAACAAAAAGTTATTAAAATTGTCATAAAGAATTCATTCAAGAATACATCATTGGATTCCTGAGATTATGACCTAGTGTTTCTTCTTTTTTTTTTCCTAAAGATTTTATTTATTTATTTTTAGAGAGAGGGGCAGAGAGGGAGAGAAACAGCAATGTATGGTTGCTCCTCACACGGCCCTCACTGGGGACCTGGCCTGCAACCCAGGCATGTGCCCTGACTGGGAATCGAACTGGGACCCTTTGGTTCCCAGCCCGCGCTCAATCCACTGAGCTGCACCAGCCAGGGCAATGACCTAGTGTTTCTTCTTTTTAAAATTTGTTTTCCAATTACAGTTGACATATATTGTTTCAAGTGTATACCATAGCAGTTAGACATTCATATAAGTTACAGAGTGATCACCCGAATAGTCTAAAACATACCCATCTTATGCCATGCATAGTTATTACAATGTTATTGGCTATCTTTCCTATCCCATACTTTACATCCCCGTGACTTTTTTAATAACTAGCAATTTGTACATCTTAATCCCATCCCCTTTTTCGCCTATTCCCACAACCTCTCTCCCCTCTTGCCATCATCAGTTTGTTTTATGTATCTATGAGTTTGTTTCTGTTTTGTTCATTTTGTATTTTAGATTACGAATGTAAGTGAAATTGTATAGTATTTGTCTTTGTGTGTCTTATTTCACTTAGCAAAATACCCTCTGGGTCAGAAATTTTCTTTCCTTTTTAAAATTTTTAAAAAGGTTTTATTTATTTACTTTTAGGAGGGAGGGAGAGATGTGCAAGTGATATTATCAATCAGTTGCCTCTTGCATGCCTCCACCTGGGGACCTGGCCCACAACCCAGGCATGTGTCCTGACAGGGAATAAACTGGTGACTTTTCAGTTTGCACGCCAGCACTCAGTCCACTGAGCCACACCACCCAGGGCTAGGTCAGCAGTTTTTAACCGGTGTGCCACAAGAATTTTTAAAACATGCAGTACCTGATTATTTAGTCGGTGGCACTGACCACTTCCCTTAGATTGTCAAATTAAAAAATGACAACGACCAACACAGCAATAGCCATCTGTTGTGAATAAATCAAAATTATACCTATTTCTTGTCAGATTGGCAGAAAATATAATATTTTTTGGTGTACTGCAGAATTTTAGTAATTAATTTGTGTGTGCCACAAGAGGAAAAATATTGAAAGTCGCCACTCTAGATCAACTATGTTACATAAGTGGTAAGATTTCATTCTTTTTCATGGCCAAGTAGTATTTGATTGTATATATTTACCACTTCCTCTTTTTTTTATTACTTTATTGTTGTTCAATTACAGTTGTCTGTATCCTCTCCCCTCCCCTCCCCCAACCCCCTCCAAACCCACCTCCCTCCCCTTCTTCCACCTTCCCCCTTGGTTCTGTCCGTGTGTCCTCTATAGTGGTTCCTGAAAACCCTTCTCCCCATAGCCCCCTCTCCGCTTCCCTCTGGCTATTGTTAGATTGTTCTTAATTTCAATGTCTTTGGTTATGTTTTTCTTGCTTTTTTCTTTTGTTGATTATGTTCCAGTTAAAGGTGAGATCATATGATATCTGTCCCTCACTGCCTGGCTTTCTTCACTTAGCATAATGCTCTCCAGTTCCATCCAAGCTGATGCAAAGGGTATAAGCTCCTTTCTCTCTGCTGCATAGAATTCCACTGTGTAAATGTACCATAGTTTCTTGATCCACTCATTTACTGATGAGCACTTAGCTTGCTTCCAGCACTTGGCTATTGTAAATTGTGCTGCTATGAACATTGGGGTGCATAGGTTCCTTCGGATTGGTGTTTCAGGGTTCTTAGGGTATAATCCCAGCAGTGGAATTGCTGGGTCAGATGGCAGTTCCATTTTTAGTTTTCTGAGGAAATTCCATACTGTTTTCCACAGTGGCTGCACCAGTCTGCATTCCCATCAATAGTATATTTACCACTTCCTCTTTATCCATTTGTCTATTGATGAGCACTTAGGTTGCTTCCATATCTTTGCTGTTGTAAGTAATACTACAGTTAATATGGGAGTGCATGTATCTTTTCAAACTAGTGTTTTAAATTTGTTCGGATAAATACCCAGGAGTGGAATTGCTGGATCATAAGATAGTTCTATTTTTAATTTTTTGAGGAACCTCCATACTGTTTTCATAGTGGCTGCACCAATTTACAGTCCTACCAACGGTCCAGGAAGGGCCCCCTTTCTCCACATTCTCACCAACACTTGTTTGTTGATTTATTTTAGATGATAGCCATTTTGACAGGTATGAGGTGATATGTTTTCTTCTAGGAATTTTATGGTTTTGGGTCTTCCATTTTAATCTTTAATCCATTTTTAGTTTATTCTTATATATAGTGTAAGAAAGTGATCTAGTTTCAGTTTTTTTGTATGAATATGTGGAGTTTTCCCATCACCATTTATTCAAGAGACTGTCTTTACCCCACTGTATATTCTTGCCTCCTTTGTCATAGATTAATTGGCCATATATAGGCATAGGCTTATTTTGTAAGTTGTTTATTGTATTGCATTGATTCATGTATGTGTCTGTTTTTATGC
This sequence comes from Micronycteris hirsuta, assembly GCA_004026765.1. Classification (NCBI taxonomy): domain Eukaryota; kingdom Metazoa; phylum Chordata; class Mammalia; order Chiroptera; family Phyllostomidae; genus Micronycteris; species Micronycteris hirsuta. The sequence goes on along the minus strand of PVJI01014060.1, from coordinate 26,095 downwards.
CCTTACCATGCAGTTTCGATGACTTGTAATACAGTTTGCAGTCAGTGGTGTGATCCATCCAACTTTGTTCTTCTTTCTTAAGACTGCTTTGTCTAGTTAGAGTCTTTTGTGGTTCCATATAAACTTTAGGATTATTTGTTCTAGTTCTGTGAAAAATGCCATTTTTGTTTTGATGGAGATTGCTTTAATCTGTAGATTGTTTTGGGTAATATGGACATTTTAATGATGTGAATTCTTTTTGCTCATGAGCACGGTTTATCCTTCCATTTATTTGTATCTTCTTCAATTTCTTTTTTTCAATGTCTTATAGTTTCAAGTATAGGCATTTTACCTTGTTTAAATTTATTCAGGTATTTTATTCTTTTTTGATGTAAATGTAAAAGGTTTTCTTAGTTTCTCCGTCAGACAAGTTTGTTGTGGTTGTATAAAATGCAACCGGTTTCTGAGTATTAATTCTGTATCCTGCTACTTTACTGAATTTCTTTATTAGTTCTGATACTTTTGGTGGAATCTTAGGGTTCTCTCTATGTAGTATCATGACATTTGCAAATGACTTTTATTTCCTTTCCAATTCAGATGTCTATTATTTCTTTTTCTTGTCTGATTGTTGTGACTAGGACTTCCAATACTATATTGAATAAAAGTGGTGAAAATGGTCATCCTTGTCTTGTTTTTGATCTTAAAAAGAGAGCTTTCAGCTTTTTTTTTAAGATTTTATTTTATTATTTATTTTTAGAGAGAGGGGAAAGGAGCTAGAAAGAGAGGGAGAGAAACAGCAATGTATGGTTGCCTCTCACATGGCCCTCTCTGGGGACCTGGCCTGCAACCCAGGCATGTGCCCTGGACTGGGAATCGAACCGGACCCTTTGGTTCCCAGCCCGCAAGAGAGCTTTCAGCTTTTTACCACTGAGGATGATGTTAGCTGTGGGTTTGCAACACGTGGCCTTTATTATGTTGAGATACATTTCCTCTAGCCGCACTTTTCCGACAGGTTTTTTTTTTAATAAAAAATGGTTGTTAGCTTTTGTGAGTGCATCCATTGATGTGATCAGATGATTTTTATCCTTTTTTTCTGTAGTATATCATGTCAGTTGACTTGCAGATAGTGCATCCCAGTAATAAATCTCTCTTGATAATGTCATATGATCTTTTTTAAGTATTACTGAATATGGTTTGCTAATATTTTGTTAAGGATTTTTGCATCTGTGTCATTGGGGGTGTTGGTCTGTTGTTATTATTATTGTTATTGGTAATGTCTTTGGTTTGGTATCAGGGTTGGCCTCATAGAATGAGTTTGGGAGCCTTCCCCCCTCTTCAGTTTTTTTGAAAGAGTTTGAGGACAGGTATTGACTTTTTTGTGAATGATAAAATTTACCTATGAAGCCATCTGGTCCAAGGCTTTTGTTTGTTGGGAGTTTTTTGTTTACAGATTCAATTTCTTTCTTTCTTTTTTTTTTTTTTAAGGTTTTACTTATTTATTTTTAGAGAGAGGGGAAGGGAGTGAGAGAGGGAGAGAAACAGCAATGTATGGTTGCCTCATGTGGCCCTCACTGGGGACCTGGCCTGCAACCCAGGCATGTGCCTGACTGGGAATCGAACCAGGACTGTGGTTCCCAGCCTGCGTTCAATCCACTGAGCTACACCAGCCGGGGCTTACAGATTCGGTTTCATTAGCTGTTATCAGTCTGCTCAAATTTTCTGTCTCTTCTTGATTCAGTTTTAGAAGATTATATTTTCCCGAGAATTTCTTTATTTCTTCCAGGTTGTCCAGTATTTTTGGTATAAAATTGTGCATAGTATTTTCTTATAATCCTGTGTATTTCTGTGGTGTCACTTATCACTTCTCTCTCATCTCTGATTTTATTGTTTGGGCTCTCTGTTTTTCTTGATAATTCTGTCTGCAGGTTTGTCCATTTTGTTTGTCTTTTCAAAGAATCAGCTCTTGGTTTCATTGCTTTTTTTTATTTTTTATTATTTTTAGAGGTGTTTTTCTATTATACTTGACATCCAATATTATTTTATATTAGTTTCAGGCATACATCATAGTAGTTAGACATCACTTTTTTAACTACTTCATTTATTTCCCCTCTGATGTTTAGCATTTCCTTCCTTCTACTCACTTTGAACTTTGTTGTTCTTTTTATAGTTCTTTTCGTTGTAGAGCTAGATTGTTCATTTTAGATTTTTCTTGTTTCTTAAGATAGTACTGTAATGCTATGAATTTTCCTCTTAGGGCTAGTTTTGCTGTGTCCCATAGATTTTGGATTGTTATGCTTTCATTTTCATTTGTCTCAAGATATGTTTTGGTTTCTTCTTTGATCTAATTGTTAACCCAGTCATTGTTTAGTAGCATGTTATTTAGCCTCCAGATGTTTGTGTTTTTGTTTTCTTTTTGTAATTGATTTCTAGTTTCATACTTTTGTAATCAGAGTAAGTACTTGATATGTTTTTAATCTTAAATTCATCACTTCTAATGTGTCATTTAAGGTCACTGTTTCCTTTGTTAATTTTCTGTCTGGGTGATCTATCCATTGATGTCAATGGGATGTTAAATGCCCCTACTATTACCGTATCGCTGTTGACCTCTTCCTTTGTGTCCATCAGTGTTTGTTTTATATATGTATATGCTCCTATATGGTGTGTAGATGTTTTTGAGAGTTAGAACCTCTTGTCGAATTGATTCCTTTATCATTATGAAATGCCCTTCTTTGTCTCTTGATTTCAAGTTTTCCCTGACATAAGTATTTGTACTCCCACTTTTTTTCGTTTCCACTTGCATGAAGTATCCTTTCCATCCCTTTCCTTTAAGTCTGTGTGTGTGTCTTTCACTCTAAAGTGAGTCTCCTGTACACAGTGTATGTGTGGGTCTTGGTTTTTATCCATTTTAACCCTGTGTCTTGATTGGAGCATTTAGTTCATTGATTTTTTCTTTAAAGAGTTTATTTTATTTTTAGAGAGAGGAAGAGGGGCAGAAAGAGAGGGAGAGAAACATCAATGTGTGGTTGCCTCTTGAGCACCCCCTGCTGGGGACCTGGCCTGCAACCCAGGCGTGTGCACTGACTGGGAATTGAACCAGTGACCCTTTAGTTCACAGGCCAGCACTCAATCCACTGAGCCTCATGAGCCAGGGCTAGTTCATTGACATTTAAAGTAATTATTGATAGGTATATAGTTATTGCCATTTTATTAATTGTTTTCTGATTGTATTTATAGTTCACTGTTCTTATTCTCTTGCTCTCTTGTATATTGATGACTTTCTGTAGTGTTGTATTTGGATTTCTTTCTCTTATTTTACTTTTTTTCTTTTGGATTTTAGAGAGGGGGAAGGGAGGAAGAAAGAGAGGGAGAGAAATGTCAGTATGAGAGAGAAACATTGATTGGCTGCTTTCAGCACACTCCCCAACTGAGGACCGAACCTGCAACTCAAGCATGTGCCCTGACCAGGAATCAAGCTGACAAACTTTCAGTTTGCAGGATGATGCCCAACCAACTGAGCCACTCCTGCCAGACTGGATTTATTTCTCTTTATTTCTTGTATTCCTCTTACAGATTTTTGGTTTGTGGTTACTATGTGCTTCATGTGTACCAAACGATGTTTTTGGCAGTCTGTTTTAAGTTGATGGGCTCTTAAGTTCAAACATTCTAAAATCGCTACAAGTTTTACTCTCCCCTTACATGTTTACGTTTGGTCATTTTTTTCCTGTTTTTGTTTGTGCTTGTTTGTGTGTATCCCTTAATTTATTGTTGCAATTGCCCATGATCTTCCTACCTTTGCCTTTTGATCTTTGTAATAGTTTTATAGTTGGTTGACTCAGTGTTTTTTTCCTAAGTAGATGCCTTTTTCCTAAGTAGATGCCTTTTTCCTATATTTTTCTTATTCATGTTTTGATCTTTTCTTCCTAAAGATGTCCCTTTAACATTTTTTGCAATACTGATTAACTGGTGATGAATTCCTTTAGCTTTTTCTTGTATAGGAGACTCTTTATCTCTGCTTTGGGTCTAAATGATAGCGTGGCTGGGTAGAGTAGGTCCTGGGCTGTAGGTCCTTGCTTTTCATTACTTTGAATATTTTATATGAATTCCTTCTGGTCTGCAAAGTTTCTGTTGAATAATCAGCTGACAGTCTTATGGGAGCTTCCTTATTATACATGACTGGTAGTCTCTTGCTACTTACAGGATTCTCTCTTTGTCTTCAACCTTTGGCATTTTAATTATGATGTGTCTTAGTGTGGGCCTCTTTGGGTTCATCTTGTTTGGGACTCTGTGTTTCCTTTTTTTCTATTTCTATTTCCTTCACCAGGTTAGGAAAGTTTTCAGTCTCTTGTTCTCTCTTTTTCCTTCTGGTTCCCTTACGATGCGAATGTTGTTATACTTGATGTTGTCCCAGGGGTTCCTTAAACTATCCCCTTTAAAATTCTGTGTTGTTGTTTTTTTTACCCTGTTCTAATTGCATGTTTTCCATTACCCTGTCTTATAGATTGCTAATTTGATCCTCTGCTTCATCTAATTGCTATTGATTCCCTCTAATGTATTTTTTTTTTTTCATTTCAGTTATTGTATTCTTCATTCTAACTGGTTCTTTCTTAGGTTCCTGGCTCTTGGTTGACGTTCTCATTGAGCTCATCTCTCCCTTCCCTATGTTCATTGAGCATCCTTCTAACCAGTGTTTTAAACTGTGTATCTGGTAGATTGCTTGTCTCCATTTTGTTTAGTTGTTTTTTTCGAGTTTTTGTCCTGTTCTTTCATTTGGGATATGTTTCTTTGTCTCTTAATTTTGGCAGCCTCCCTATGTTTGTTTCTATGTGTTGGGTAGATCTGCTACATCTTCCAATTTTGGCTGAGTTACCTTTTGCTAACTGTCCTGTGGGGCCCAGCGGCACAGTCTCTGTTCACCTTTGCTGGGTGCTCCAGCATAGTCCCTTGTGTGGGTTGTGTGCACCCTCCTGTTGTAGTTGAGATTTGATTGCTGTTGGCATGTCACTAGGTGGGGGTTGACCCTCAGGCTGACTGACTGTGAGGGCTGGCCGTGACAACAGCAGACATTTTTGCAGGGGGTGGGGGGGAGGTGAGGACTGACCTCAAGTAGTGGGAGTCTTTTTAGCAGGGTGCTGGTAACAGCCAAATCCATCCTTCAGGTATGTCATTTGTTGAGCTGGTTTGGTGGTAATCTGGTGTAGTCTGAAGCCAGCTACCTGGTGTGTTCATTATGAAGCCTCTTAGGAGGGGCTTCAGTGTAGTCCGAGGTGAATTGCCATTTGTGTCCAGCTTGATGCCACCTGGTGGGAGCCACAAAGGGATCTGCAAATGTTTGACATTTGTGCTTTACTGGAGGTGTTTGCAAGAGGCTATGCTGCAAACCAAGGTTGGCCTCCACTAGTGCCAGGCTTAGGACCCTTCTGTGTGTGACATGATTTGAACTGAGGCCATCCACCACTTATGCCAGGATTTGGCTGTTTAGTTGAAGTTGCATTCCAAGAAAACACTGGTTGCAGCTTATGCCAGGCGTGGGGCTACCTGATGGGAGTTACAATGCAAGATGAGACTGGTTGCCATTCGTGCCAGACTTGGGGCCTCTTAGCAGGAGGTGCAGGGCACAATGAGGCCAGCTGATGCTTGTTTTGGATTTGTGTACCTTTTAGAGATTTTAGGAAAGTCAGCAGCACGAGCAGAGACAGGCCATTTGTTTTGAAAAGCCTCTGGAAGCAGCTTGAGTGCATGAGTTGGGTGGGGCCAGATTACAAGGCATCAGCAGGGTGGGGCCATGTTTGCCAGGTTAATGGAAAGCTCCTATCTGGCACTCACCTGCACCTGCCAGCTGGTTGGGGGTAGGGGCTCACAAAGGGGCAGTGTCGCGTACCAGCACTTCTGTCCCCTGAAGGAGTTGCTCTGACTTCTGCTCCTTGAGCCCCTGACCCTTGAGCTAGTCAGTTCAGCTCCTCCTTGTATGTCCCTGGTGCTTTCTCAGCTGTAGCACAGAGCAAGTTAATTTGTGACCAAGTGAGTCCATGCATGGGCCCCTCAAGAGGAACACCTGGTACTCCAGAGCCCTTCATCTCACTTGGACACAATGCCCACAGGTTTGCACCGCCAGGTGTTGTGTGGACTCCTTCCCTACACCGGGACCCCTCACTCCCCAGGGTGGACCTCCACAGCCTAGATAGTCATCCCTGTTCGGAATCACCACACCGTGTGTGTGAGAACAGCGCGTTTTGTGTCCCCCCCCACACCCCCCGCACCAGTCTCATCATGGCTTCGCTGTATCCTTAGTTATGGAGTTTCTGTTCAGCCAGTCTCCAGGTGGTTCACAATGATGGTTATTCTATAAATTAGCTGTAATTTTGATGTGATTGTGGGAGGAGGTGAGCACAGTGTATACCTGCTTTGCCCTCTGAACCGGAATTGACCTAGTGTTTGTGCTAACCAATTCTTAGACCCCATGGCTGGCTTCTTGGCCATGATTCATCACTTGGGGCAGTTTTTCTATATCATTATTCCAGTAAGTAAAAAAGTGTCAGCAGGGTTCTCTGCATGTATAAGCTAATAAATGAAATTTCAAGTAGTAGGAAGTTACTAGAAGGTATTAAGTGCCAAACTAAAGAATGATGAACTTTACCTGCACCCCACTTCAGCCTTAAAGTGTGTGGTGTTGTGATCAATGAGCCGGTCTTTGTGTTGCATGTGTGTGGCCAGAGAAACCCCAAACCTAGGAAACGTGCAACCATGGAGACTAACAGACGACAGGACTGTTCCAGAAATTAGTCCTAACAGACACTACCATTTGGGGAGTACCTAGTTTTTCTAATCACAGAAAACATCTGCTGCTGTTTTTACGTTTCTGTAGATGAGGCAGCCATAGAACACAGATGTTGCCACTTTTTCAAGATCTATAGATCTCACAACCGAATTTGTTCATTCTAAACTTGTTCCTTCCACAAAGCCATCCTGCCTCTAACCTTCATAAATCTGTCTGTAATCTTACCTGTCTGAAATTTTTCTTAATATATGCCTCTGAAAATCACAAGTAAATTTACTGAAAAGGACAAAAAAAGACATACAGGCTTTTGCTTTTGGTGAAAAGAATATTGGAGTCAGAAAACCAGTATTAAGAATGTATTCAGTAGCAGAGCAACTTAAGAGCACATTACTTCATGTTTGAACTTCAGTTTCTTTTTTTTTAAATAAACAAATATCAATACATGTTTACTCTACCTCAGCTGCTGAGGATCAGAAGAGCCTCAAAAGATATGCTGACTTTTCTTGTAATCTAAAATCCTTATCACAGATGGCTAACATTTATTAATACTTTCTCCTAGTGGGTTTCCTACATGCAGTTCACTCTTACTATCCTATTTTGTTTTCAGCAAAATAGGAAATAATTGGCTTTCCTTCTTGTAAATTCTCAAAGGGGTGAAAATTGGTTCTTGGAGAATAGGCATTTTTTTTTTTAATGTATAAGGCACAGATAAATAAATTAATTAAAAAACAGACGTGGTAAATTTGTGGTATTAAAATTTCATGGAAGGTGATTAGGAAAACCATTACATAGAAAAGGGCCAGGAGATAGGGACAGTGATGTAAAAATGGTTGAGAAACACTATGTAGATCATTTTTTGGTTTTTGTTGTTATTACAATCGCTGGCCTCAACATCACACTGATCATAACTTAATCATATGCCTTCTAGGCTTTGCTAGGATTTGACCCTCTTAACTTTTCATTAGTCCCTTCTATCCTGCTAAACCTTTAAAGCTGTAATCACCTCGTTCTCCCTCATATTCCGTAACTTGGAATTTGAGGAAGACCACACTAAAGATATATATTCTAAGGGAAGCTCTTTGTTGTTAATGTTCTAGCCAGTTGTCTGTATTTATATAAGTAACTATAAAGTTTAGAAATAGAGAAAAGATCTGAAATTTAAAAAAAGAAATAGAGAAAGGATCTGAGTGACTTGTTTAAAAAGCTGATAAAAGTGTGCTCTGTCATCTCGTGATCACGCACACTAGCGATCAGGGCAGAAGTGGACAAGTGGCACTGGTGGCTCCTGTGTGTGGCATCAGATCTTCAGTGAGGGAGGCTGTCCCACGGGGACGGCCTGACCAGGAATGAGCTGTCTCACCTGCCGCTTGCCCCAACCTGCAGGAAGTTTTCTTCTGTCAGACCGAGCAGAGGTTAATCAGCAAACCATTCATGGTGAAATTCCAGTCCCGAAAAACCTCCCAGAGACACAGTTCCTGTCTCCAGAGAGGATAAAGCAGACAGGAGACCGTGGTGCCGTCCGTGCCAAGGCTGTGTCCTAGGGTGATCGATGGTCAGCACAGACCACAGACCACACTAGAAAGCTGTTTCACCCTGCTGTAGTGTGCAGTTGTGCAGTACTTAATAGTTAAGCAATATTTAATAAATCATTGATACTCCTTCAATATCTTATCTTAGAAATGGCAGAAAAATTTATTCTTCATGAAACAGTGGATCTCATAAGAGCTAATTTGTTCATCTCTTTATATTCTGAAGTACTATATATTTGATATCCATGTATTTTTAAAATATTGTAAATATGAAGGACTTAACACTGGTTTCAGGTACAACACCCTTTAATCATCCTTTTTTCAAAAAAAAATATTTTAAATTATCAGGATGATTAAATTGGGGGTAATAATTACTAAATTATTGAGATTTATCATTACCATTTAGCAATTATCTAAAGATACAATATTTTATAGTGGTATTTATAATGTTAAAAAGGAGAAAATTGAGGATCAAATACATATTTTACTCAAAATGTGGTATCCTTAGGAAAAAATTAAAGTGTAACCTAGACTGAAATTTTTCTCCCTAAATGCACCCAATCTGATCGACTATATCTACATAAACTTTGTAATGCTGTAGCTGACACTGTGTGAAGGAAGCCCGAGTGTACCCCGTTTGCGTCAGTGATTGCCCACTTGAGGGCCTGTTACAGGGTGGAAGCTGTGGAAGGTGAGAAGGAGAAATGCGGTGCCTCCCCATCGCGGTGCCCGGCGTGCCACGGGGAGCGGGACTCAAAGTGTTGAGCACTCTCTCTGCATTCCGTGACTGTTTACTTCGTCCATTGCTCTTGAAAGTTTTTACATTGGTGAACATTTCCTATTTGGTGATATTCTAAGGTTTTTCCTTAATGAAATCCAGCATCATCACAGCGATCATCTTTTTTATCACCGGTTTTATGAACATATATTGATTCTGCCGAGTTTTTAGTGTCGGTCCCTTGAGCCAAGTTTGTTTCTGTTCTGATTCCCTGAAGCCTTTTTTGGATTGTTCCTAGTCTCCGAGCCATACAGTTTTTCTCACGCTTATTAAATATCTGTAGTGAGAAAATTGACTTGATTTATGCCACTCTCTTTCACACCAAAACAGTTCTTTTGAGTCTGCGTGCACACAAACCCTGTGGGAGCAAATTTATCATAGCCAAAGTGACTTTAATCACTTATCATTTGAAGCTAAATGTCACTCATGACAATAGGGCCAATGACACTGAAGATGATGTAGCACATACAGTAAGAAACAAGAGCAGGCCCACTGGAAAGCAGTTCATATGACAGCTGTGGGCTTCTCTGACTCAGAGAGATGCAGGTCTCCTTCCGTCCTTTGTTCCTTACTGAATCCAAAAGACATTATGTGGGGCCAAGCAAGGCAGCTGCTCCGTGGGAGTGGGGGAGGTGACCAGTGTAGGGCTTCAGAAGCTGTGCAGGACAGGGAGACGTGTGCATAGGTTTTGGCTGCAGCAGTGCCAATGGGGTGAATAGGGTGTTCATGAGTGGGGAGGCAGAAACCATGGAAAACAAGGTTCTTGTTACAGAAGAGGGTTACAAATACAGAAAAGAGAGAAAATTAGAGTGAATCTGTGGCGTTGGTCAGAATTGGAGGCATCAGGGTAAATTCATGGTTTTCAGTATACATAGATAAATGTAGATGTATATATTTAAATATAGATCTGTATTTTACACTATCAGTATGTAGAGGTATAAGTGTGTGTGTGTTTGCACACATACACACAAATGAACTCACAGATTATTTCCTAACTAAACCTACAGAAAAGGCTGAGAAGAGAGTAGTGACACCCTATTAGCTGTGAGCACACCTTACGTTCAAATCTTGGTTTCTCATCAGAGCAGGAGGCACACAAGGTGAGCCTGGGTCATTTTGTCCAGAAAGGGAGAAAGTGCTCAAGGAATACGGGGTCATGATAAGAAACTGAAACCAACTTGAAGTTGTACCCACTGGCCAAATCTGGAAAAATTAGCATCAAAATAAATGATGATAGAAACATGTTATAACCAATTGAATAAAATAGAAATCCATAAGTACCTGCTAATGTAAAATAGATACCATAAACCAGATAAGGAAAATTCTTATAGTAGGATGTGCCACTAATAATTGTAGAAGGGACGATAGCAGTTTTAAAATCACCATTTGGCAATCATCAGAGTAATAATTCAGCCCCACAAAATAATTGCAAAGAGGCAAAGCTTTACAATGAAGAAACCTGGCCACTACCACCTTAATTAATTAATCAAAATAATCATTATCAGTTACGAGACAAATGGAATTTTTGTACTACCTAATAGGGTACAAAGAGCACATCATTACTTCTGTGGTATTCCTGCCAAAAATATTTCTGCCATGCCTAAATCTAATCATTAAAACACATCAGACAAACTCAGATTGAGGGTAATTCTACAAAATAACATGCCTGTAATCTTCCAAATTCGAGGTAAAGAAGTCCAGAGAGATAGAAGGGAAGATAACAAAAGAGACTTAGTAATTCAGTGCCGCACATGGCCCTGGTTTGGAGCTTTTTGCCGTAAGGGATGTTGTTGTCGGGACAGTTGGTGGAATTCGAATGGAGTCTGTGGATGAGATGGCAGTGATATATCAATGTTAATTTCCTGATATTGATGGTTATATTATGGTTGTATTAGATAATCCTTGTTTGTGGGAATTAGCCACTGAAGGCAGAGAGGTAACATGTCAGAGCCCACCTACAGATGTTTTAGGGGGAAAAATGCTCTGTGAACCTGAAATTATTTCAATTTCTTTTTTATTCTCACCCAAGGACATTTTTTTCATTGCTGTGAGAGAGAGCGGGAGAGAGGAAAAAAAACACTGATGTGAGACAGAAACATGGAGTGGTTACCCTCTTGTACAAGCCCTGACAGGGATCGAACCCACAACCTGAGTATGTGCCCTGACCAGGAATCAAACCTGTGACCCTTCAGTCCCCAGGATGACACTTCAACGGAGCCACAATGGCCAGAGCTCAAATCTTTAAAAATAGCAAAATAAATGTTCTGTCAGGCATATTCACCACTAAAGAAATTATATTCTTTCAAAACTACAGAGACAAGACTTTTGGTATAAACCTGCAGCTAGACAATGTGTTTCCTTATTGAGAGTTTTGATATTTATCAGATACAAAAATAGTAAACTTACAGAGGATCTTTAAAAGAGAAGTTTTTGTTTTTTAACACATTCAGCAGATGTGCTATACACACACACACACAACACAACCAGTGGAGAATTTTAAAGTTTCTGGTGTAGCTCGTATGTACTCGGGTTTCTAAACTTGTGGCCTAAAATCATTTGGGCAGCATTTAAAGAGCAACATCCTGAAAAAGATGTTTGGGGTTTATTGTTTTCTGTTTTCTTTCTTTTTTATCCTCACTCGAGGACTTTTTTTTTTTTTTCATTGCTTTCAGAGAGAGAGAGGGAGGGAGGGAAAAACATCAATTGACTGCCTTCTTGCAGGCACCCTGACCCAGGAATTGAACTTGCAGTCTGGCAATGTACCCTGACTGGGAATCAAACCCGTGACCCTTCCATCTTCAGGATGATGCTCTAACCAACTGAGCCATACCAGTCAGGGCAGGGTTTATTGGTTTTTGTCTTTTTGAAGGTAATTACTAATGTAAGCCCTGGAACAAAGCTTTCTGTTTGTAATTCTGGCCACCACTTACAAAATATAACCTTTCTTTTTCTTTTTTTAATAAATTCCCTTTTTATTTTATTTTTTATTTTTTAATAAGAATTTTTTGTTGATTATGCTATTACAGTTTTCCCAATTTTCCCCCTTTATCCCCTTTCTACCCTGTCACCTCAACTCCCCTTAGTTCATGTCCATGGGTTGTACATGTAAGTTCTTTGAGTCCTCTGTTTCCTATACCATTTTTTATCTCTGCCCATCTATTTTATGCCTACTAATTGTGTTACTTCTTCCCTGTACCTTTCCCCCCCTATTCCTCCCTTCCCCCTTCCCACTGGACTCCCTCTTGTGTGATCTCCATTTCTCTGATTCTGTTCCCATTCTGGTTGTTTGCTTAGTTTTTGTTTTCATTGTTTTTCTTTTCTTTTAGGTTCATATGTTGATAGTTGTGAGTTTGTTGTCATTTTACTGTTCATAGTTTTTATCTTCTTTTTCTTAGATAAGTCCCTTTAACATTTCGTATAATAATGGCTTGGTGATCATGAACTCCTTTAACTTGACCTTATCTGGGAAGCACTTTATCTGCCCTGCCATTCTAAATGAAAGTTTTGCTGGATAGAGTAATCCTGGATGTAGGTCCTTGACTTTCATGATTTCAAATACTTCTTTCCAGCCCCTTCTTGCCTACAAGGTTTGTTTTGAGAAATCAGCTGACAGTCTTATGGGAACTCCTTTGTAGGTAACTGTCTCCTTTTCTCTTGTTGCTTTTAGGATTTTCTCTTTGTCTTTAATCTTGGGTAACTTAATGATGTTGTGCCTTGGTGTGCTCCTCTGTGGGTCCAACTTCTTTGGGACTCTCTGGGCTTCCTGGAAGTCTATTTCCTTTGCCAGATTGGAAAAGTTTTCTTTTATTATTTGTTCAAATAAGTTTTCAATTTCTTGCTGTTGTTCTTCCTCTGGCACCCCTATAATTCGGATATTGGAATGTTTCAGGTTGCCCCATAGAATCCTAAGTCTCTTCATTTTTTTTGATTTTTGTTTCTTCATTCTCATCTGGTCAGATGTTTGTTTCTTCCTTTTGTTCTAAATCGTTGCTCTGAGTCCTGGTTTCCTTCCTGTCACTGTTGGTTCCCCAAATCTTTTGCTTTATTTCACTTTGGGTATCCTTCATTTGTTCTTTCATTTTTTGACCAAGCTCAATCAGTTCTGTGAGCATTTCGATTACCAAGGCTTTAAATTCTCCATCAGATAGATTGGCAATCTCCTCATCGCTTAGTTCTGAGGTTTTGCTCTGTTCTTTCATTTGGGCCATATTTCTTTGTCTTGGCGCAGCTGATAAGTTGGAAGGGGGCAAGGCCTTGGGTATTCACCCGGGCAGGACAACCCTCTTTGCTGCGCTGCCTGTGGGGGAGGGGCCAGAGAGGGAACAATGCAGCTCGCCCGCTGTCTCTAGTGCACTTGTCAACCAACTCTCGAATTCTCATGTCAGACTGGGAGGAACTCCCACCATGGCATCCCCAGCCGTAGTCCACAGTCAGCTCTGAGTCTCAGTTTTCCCCTTAAGTCAGTCATTCCCCGAGCAGCCCGCTGAGCTCGGCAGTCAGCCCTGTCCCTCAGCTGCCTTGCTGCGGTTTTTCTGAGTCAGCCTGCGTGGTCTGACTTACCAGTCTGGTTGTTCTGTTACAGAACAGACGGGGGCAGGGAGGGTGAATGATATACTGTTACCAAAAGGACCCCCCCTTTTTCTCCAGGGGTTTCTCCTGTACTAGGTTTGCTTTGCTCGCTGCCAGAGGAAAGACATCTCTCAATGCCAGAGATTGGTGAAAAGGAAAGGAATTATTTATTTACAAGTTATGCAGACTTAGAGTAGTGACTTAATGTCTTCATTAAAATACTAAAGTCCTTTAGAATACCCACAGACGCACACAGTCCTTCCTTCTCTCCTCTGCCCAGTCCAGGGTACTGTATCTCAGGAAAAGAAATAGAAGTCTGTGGTTCAGGCTCCCAGCACCATCAGCTGTGTCGCTGCCACAATCTCCAGTTCTTAATCCAAACCCATGTGGCACCTTCTTATGGCCCACCAGCAAGAGTCCTTTCACCCCTTTTCTTCCAGGCAAAGTCTCTCCTGCTTCCTAAGCCATGTGGCAAAAGGAGCAACCCAATGCCACATGGTCCTCTCTCTCGCCCAAACTGAGGGGTCCCCACTCCACCAGAACTGCATGGTCCCCCCTTTGGCATGGCTGCTGCACCCGGGTTTAAATCCCCGTGCCATCTTCCTCTGCAGCCCCATTTCCGACTCCTCCTACAATCAGTTACACCTGCCAGCATTCCGTATTCTTCCAGCTTTACTGGGCTGCCATAGTAAATCTGGGCAGGCATGGCTCCATAGCATGGAGCCAACCATCTACAAGCTCTCACCAGGCACTGTAACTAGGGGGATTTGCCTCCCAGTTACATCTTGGGTGGAAGTCACTTCTATCCCCCTGGCTCAAAGCAAGGCCACAGCTATTTAACATATTCATGAAACCAGTTAAAGGTGATAGATATGTTAAATGACCATCCCAGACATTAGCTGCAAAGCTGCTGCTATACAAAACAGCTCTAAATGGCCTGCTCCATGTGTCCCATCTCCCCCAACTCAGACTTGTGGGGGTGAGGACATCCTATATATATTTCTCTAATATTTCCTGGACACCTTGAGTTCTGGACCCCATTATAAATCCCTGTTTGCGCCCCCCCCCCCCACAACTACACCCTGTTACAGTTCTGGTTGATTTTTTTTCTTTAATTCCTTGGTTGTTGGAGTTCCATGCAGTTTGATTTTCTAGCGCTTTTGGTTGTTTTTTTATTTTAGATTGGTTGTTATCCTCCTTTTGGTTGTGTGAGGAAGCAAAGGGTTTCTACCTGCACCTCCATCTTGGCCAGAACTCCCTAAAATATAACCTATATTTTTCTAGGCCCCAGTTTTATCATCTGTAAATCAGGATAATAATGTTGAACTCACAGGTCAACAGAATAAATGAGATAATATATGAAAAGCACTTAGACTGTGGCACATTGTAGGTATTGAATAAAGGTGGCTCCTGCTTTATTATTTCAGGAGAAGTTAAAATGCTTTCATGAAAGCCTCTTGTATGATTATGTTGGCTTTCTTCTCCCCCTCCAGGAAGAGAATTATTAGGCCATCAAAGTTATGCCCTCTGCTGTTAAACATGTCCCAAGATCAAACTAAAGCCTGGAAATGGAGCATGTTTTAGAAGACAGCAGGCATTGCAATGCAGCAGAAAAAAAGATTTGGGCTTTGGAGAACTCAGACTTGTTACATTCCAGACCTGCCACTTACCAGCTTGTAACTTTGGTCTTTGTCTGTAAAATGTCTATAATGTACAAATAATCTTAGTGATCACAAGGACTGTTGGGGGTTAAATAAGATAAACTTTGCAAAACTTGTAATAAAATGACCACCCTAAAGAATATCTTCAAAAAATGATGATTTTTTTTCTTACTCCTGTAAAGGTGTAGGAACAGTTAATTTAGAAGAATAAAGGTCTTAGGATCAGAAAAGTAGCAGAGCATCTGAGGGCATTTTTGAGAAATGTGATAAGCTTATTGTGCCTGTTTGTTCCTACAGAGGTTTAGACTACCAACGACGGGCTTAAATTGCTTCAGAAGGAATTTCAGTTGACAAGAAACATGTCATGTGTTGTGTAATCCCATTCTCAAGAGACGCTGGAGAAGGATAGATAACTATCTTTCTAGAACAGCACGGGTTTAGTGCACAGCAGCCTTGAAACCGGGGACAAAGGATAGACTTCATCTAGTTCCCACTGTGTTTAAATGGTGAAGAGAATATTGACTTTTCTGGCTCTGAAAATGTAAGCCTTTCTTTATCCCACAGAAGGATCATGTCAAAGTGTTTTCTTTTAAAGAGAAAATGTGCTCCTTTAGAGAACATGTAGTTGTTCATCTAAAATTAGTGCTTCTTGGTAATTGATGTAGGATTTCTTTAGAACTCTTGAGTATTATTAAAGGAAGTTTTCCTGTTGCACTTTCTTCTGCTTTAATTCATTCACTCAATCATGCAACACGTATTTATTGACAACTAATATTCCTGGCACTCTGCTAGATGTTGGTTATGAAAACATGAACAAAACATTCCTCATGGAAGAGGATTCAGTCTACTGAATCCCCTTACACAACCCCTAATGGGCTTTATAGGAGCTCTCTGCAAAGGAGCACACTTTGAGTTACTAAAAAAATTAGATTCTTTTGGCTACAGTTACAATTGGCTATATGTTTGGAGCATACAGAAACAGGCTTGACTCCACATGTTCCTGGGATTGCCATCCCTAGAGATTTCCTTCAAGCAGCATCCCTTGTGTGTAGTTGGGACAGCAGTCTGTGACCTGCAGAAGAGGTGCCCATTGTTGACAGCACGTGTGAAATTAAACTTGGGCTGGTCACGGGTTGAATGTGATCAAATAGAAGCTCTCGGTGTCTCTCCTTTTAGTACAGGGGAAGAGATTTTTCGTTAGAACAATCATGGCGATGTTAACTCTCTCGGCCGACTAGCGGCACAGAGGAAAAGTGCTGCTCAGGTCTGAACTGGCGAGGCAGAAAGCTGCAATGATAGTACATGTCCCTGTTACAAAGAGCACTGCTTTGCCAGGAAGAGCCAGACGCAGTAAAAAGCACAGCACAAAAGAACTTTGGTAGTGCAATGCCTCTGTTTTTATCCAGATAGGCTAGTAGCATGTTTATTCAGCACGGTGCCTCTGCTGAGATAAGACCCGCTTCCGTCAGATGCCCTGAACTGCCGTTTGTTTAGCTGCAGAACTTAATGAGTAATGAATGTGCTTGTCTGGCTGATAGAAAGTATTTCCACAGACTGCGACTGTGTTTATAGAGAGCTAGAGAGACCACAGGCAGCAATTTGTCGTCTTAGGTATCAGCAACGTCTTCTCTTTTAACAACTAGAGGATTTATTTTTAACAGCTTGACTCAGTGTTTGTCAGATGATTTGGACCGTCAAACTGCAGATTGAAGTGCCCAGCACGGAGGAAGCTGGAATGGCAAAGGAAAGGGGCTGGCTGGGAAAAGGGGTGGGATTTCAGCATCACCGTGCCTCCCAGGCTCTGCCTCCCAATGTGGGAGAGAGTTTAGGGCTTCCAGCAGCATGAGTGTCTGTTGCAGGTCAGGCTGGGAACTGAAGGCTGATTGATGGGTGCCTTCAGCTGCGTAAAGACATAATTTTCCGGTGGTGACTGGGGTACTGTGAGGAGGCTCCCAGGACCCAGGGACCAGAGTGTTTTGAGCACCAGCCTCTGCTGTTTGGCAGATTGAGCTCTTCTCCTGCTTGATGCTGCCTGTCTCCAGAAGCCTCTCACCATGATCGATAGCTCCAAGAAGCAGCAACAGGGGTTCCCAGAGATTTTAACTGCTGGGAATTTCGAGCCATTAAAAGAAAAGGAATGCCTTGAGGGGAGCAACCAGAAGAGTCTGAAGGAAGGTCAGTGTTTCTTTGGACGGGGCCCAAACTGCCAAATCCCTGTTCCCACCAACCAGGCTTGAGCGTGTCTGTCTGATTCCCGTGCTGTGTCTCTGTTTCCTGCCGTACCTCACACGGTCTGAGTTCTTTGAAATGAAAGCTTAATGCTGTTCTTGGTAGCTGTCTCTGAAAATTCATTAACTGATAGAACTCTGGGGATTTCGCAATAATTAATACAGTCAGGGGATTTAGGAAGCCAATCCTCACTTCACTAAAATCTTTCCAGGTTCCTTTTGTACATTTTCTCATGTTCTCCAATTTTTTTTGTCCTTCTCCCCCCACCCCAGGAGGGGCCATTTCTTTTTCAGTATTATTCAGAACACTGCTTCTTTTAGGATTACAAACACATGATTCCAGCAAAATTAATTTTTTCCAGTTAACATGTTTATAGCTTTTATTGTTTGAAACAAGGAAGGTAGCTAGCTCTTTCTCAATTATATCTCTAAACGATCGGTTTAATGGATTATAGTGCATACTGCATTGTTTTGTTTTTAAATGCACATTGCATAGTTTTGTGGTTTCGTAACGAAGCAAAGAATAAGTTTAAGAATACTGTTAATTATTGTTAGTGGCCACTGCAGAGGTGCCTCTCTGATTAGTTTAAGGAGATGGCCAGAGGTAGGGATGAGCATTGCTGTCCTGTGCCCTGGCATGCTGAGTGTGGCAAGACCAGTGCACCCTGTGCTTTACTGTAGCAGCTGGAGATCAAGGGCCGTCATGTAAGAAATTCTGGATGTACAGAGAATAAGTTTTTCCTAAATTAGAGGTACGAAGATCACCTCTCTCAACACTTGTTTAATTTTTAATTTGATTTTCTAGTGTTCTTTGGGAGGCAAAACCCCACAACCTCTTTTTCATTTTATCTGCTTTCAGCTCATACCATGAGCCACCCCCTCATCTCTCCACTTGCTCTTGCTCATCTTATAGAGACCCAGGGAGTAAAGGCAGAGTTATCCACCTAAGCAGAAGTTTGAGCTTCCTCCAAAAGGATATTCCTCCTTTTTTCCCTCATTTAGAATATAAGCGTGATAAGTCATAACAGATTTAAAAGATAAGAAACAATAGGTGGACTTGCTAGAGTTGAACTACTTTTGAGTGTGAGTGGAAAGAACATCTGGATGGAAGCAGATGACACACGGGAGGCATCAATAGCTGCTGCCGGGCACCAGACAGCGGTTGCCTCTGCTCCTGCACAGCGGGCTCACCGCAGGTTGTCACAGAGGCAGGGCCGGTGGGCTTGTTAGGACGCATGCTGGAGCGTCCCTGAGGGGACCTTAAAAATGCTTAAATCATTCACTTAAAAAAAAAAGCTAAGAATTATCTGCACATCATTTATATCAAGTTCAAGTGTTAAGCTACTGTTACTCCTTAAATTTAAAACAATTTTTGTGCTATTTGAGAAACTGAGAAAGTAGAGGAAAATGGAATAGGAAAAATTTTAAAATGTCAGAACAGCAGAATATGATAAAGGAACATAGAAAGCAAGGATTAAAAATACAAACACAGGATACAGGGGAATTATCAACAGGAACAGCAAAGTAGACTTCAGATGATTACATAATACATAGATAGTTTCCCTAGCAATCGTGACCACGCTTTCCATTTATACACGTGCGGTAGTGTAATGTCAGAAGAGCAACTCTCAAGTGAGACATATACTTGAGGTCAAATCCCAGGCATACCATTTTCTAGCTTTGTGACCCTGGACACGTTTTGTACAGTGAGGAGAAACTGTATGTACTTCATAGTGTTTTTATGAAGTGCCTGGTTTAATGCCAGCTTACCATCCCTCCTCTTATTTGGTTTTTTAACCCTTTTTATTTCCCCCTTCTATTTAAAATGAATTTTTTGAGATCCTGTATGTATTCATAAAATATAGAAGTATTGTATATTTTAGTGTCATGTAAATTCATGGGTATAAAGAGGTAAGGGAAGAGAACTCTCATATTTTAAGACACTCCACAGAAATGATTGGATAATAAAAATTCATCATCGTACCACAGTTGCACTGAACTGGGTTTTGCTTTCTAGCTCAACAGACTGTATTTCTACTGATTTTCTGGTACAGATAGAGCTGAGGGTTTAAAAAATAACATATAGAGAGACAGACCGAGGGTGATATGTTAGTGAAAGAAGATTAGACCTGGGTTTACTTAGAACAGAAAAAATGAGAGAAATTTTGAAGAAAGCTACTTTATCAGTTGGAGTACAATGAAAACACCTTGGTTCCTATGCAAGATTGAACTCGGGAAATTCAGTTGTCATAGTCACTGCCTACAGATGGAGACCAGTGGTTAGCTTCTCAAACTCGTAGCCTAAAGCACGAGACAGGACACTGAGGAATTTCATCTGCTTTGAAGCACGGGGTCAGACGTCAGTTGTATTAATCCACACAAGTTGGCTGCAGTTGTTCAAGCGCTAAAACACCCTAGAGTCTAATTAGATTCTATGCTGTTGGACACAGTAGACAAATATATGAGTGACTGTCAGTAATAGCTAGTTGTTATACCTTATCTGTTAAGAGACACAAAATATTTATTATATTTCACATCAGCTGTGTTTGGTTTTCCATTCATTTTTGGCAAAGTTGATTTTTATTCTTTTTTTTGGAAGAACAACATTTGGGATTAATTGTAATGTCTGGATCATAAGTGTCTAGGTAATGAGGAAGGATAAATCTGGGTCCATGTAGTTCTAACCAGAGACACAGCTTCCTTCACTGGCGTTTCTGACATGTATCTGCTTGAGGGGTTGGAAGTCCACTCTTTCTCAAGTAGTTGGTCTACTTCTTGCTTGTATTAGGGTATTTTAAAATTCTTCCTATTCCTGAGAGTACTAGTTAGCTGAAATTATTACTGAAGGGTAAACAGACTTTGCAAGCAAATAATCATAGATTTCAAGAGTTTATGTGACATCTTACCAAAAAAATTGAGTAATACCTGTTGAAAATGTTTGCGTCTACTGCCTGTAAGTAGTTGTCATTGCATACTAGAGAATCGTCTGGATAATAAAGCATAATAGCCCACAGTTTTGTTAATGCTAACTTTTGATAAATATCAACCTATGTGTGTACTTGGAGAATTTAATTATTTTTTGCTTAGGTGATAATAGCAATAAATGACATGAATTCTGATCAAATTCAAAATAGAGAATTTTCCTTAGACTAGTTTCTTTTGTCAAAGCAGCAATAGGGAATCTCAACTTTTGACTAATCCACAAAAGGGTTAGAACATTTTCAAATAATATCCAGTATGGATGAGATACAAATTTAATTTCTGATTCTGCAGTTAAAGAAGGATATTACAAATCACTGACTTGACAACTTAAGAATTAATAATTAGGAATTTTGAGAGAAACTCAAATAAATCGAGATAACTTAATTCAGATAAATGGCTTGATAAGAGTCATTAAGATAACGAATCATAATACCAGTGCTACCAGCTACTCATGTTCCATATTCATCAAGACAAAACGGTAGCAAATAGTTTTAAAGAAGAACTGATGTTCAGTGTACAGAGCTCTTTATGGTAAAAAGGAAATACCACCAAAAGAAAGAATACTACCTGGACTAAACTAACTGCTCTAATAAACAACCCCAAACTCAGGATTTTTTAACCAATTAAAGTGATTTCTTGCTCAAAATATAGTCCATGGTGGATTGGACAGCTGTCTTAGTCAGCTGTCCTCCAAGAAGTGACGTGGGGATCTGGGCTTCTTTTCTGGTGCAGCTCAGTTCTAGGTGTGGAGGTAGGGGTTACAGATGTGGGGGCCCACAGTCCCGATCTGGCACAGGCTGGTTAGTAACAGGTGAGATGAAGTATGTGGAAGTTTGTGGTACGCTGTGTGTAGACAGTGTGGTAGGTTAATATGGTGTGCTAGGGCGTGGCTGTAATAGGCCCATTTGTGGAAAAACATGCACCTTTGTGTGATATATTTTGAGTAATCCAATCTGGGGAAATAGATTAAATACATACCTTTATCAAAGCACCAAAACTTTTTTAAATGATGGAAATTATCTCATACATACTCTACGGTAGTCCTTTGGCCACATGTGGCTGTTTAAATTTAAATTTAAAATCAAATGAAATATAATTTTCAAAAACTCAGCCCCTTAATTACATGTGATGAGCTACATTTCATCTACTCAGAAGCCCCATGTGGCTGGCGGCTACTGTGCTGAGCGGTGTCGATTGTAAGTCGTTTCCAGCACTGCAGAAAGTTGTTCCGAGCGGCGCTGCTGCACACCCCCTGCCCCCTTGCCATTGCTCACGGTGCGCCTCTCACCCCAGTTTTGCAGGCCCAGAGTCTCTTTAAACCTAACCCCATGCCATTTGCTACAGAAAGTCACTCGGTCCTGTCAGCTAAAAATAATTTCTTCTCTCCTGTATATTCCTGATAAATGGATCTGCATCTTTTTAGGACATTTCACCTTTTGCCATTATGGTATATAGCTGTACTGTGTTCATTATTAAACCATAGTATTTCTTAAAGATAGAAACATTGTTTGGATCATTTTAATACCTCACCCCCCAAGTCCTACTTCTCACAGACACATTATTATTATGCAACAAGTATTTCAGAGTATTATACCCCCCACCCTGCCTTCTTAAACAATATAATTTGAACTATTACCTTCAGGTATAATTTATAATTTAATTAGAAATTAATGGCTAACCCAAAATATAATGTATTGGTGCCTTAAGGCAGTATTCAGGTATATAAAATAATTCGCCCATGCACAGAATGATCCCTAGATCATTACTAGATTACTAGAACTGTTACTTATTGTTTGATTTTTGTCATCTGTCACTGGAACATCTTTTCCAGTGGCTCTCCCTCTTCTGATTTGCTGCTTCTAATCTTCCTTAAAGTAAGCAACAAATTAACAAAATGTGGTAGTGGAATCCTGATTCCGTTGTTGATTCAACTACAATGTATTGAGCCATAGACCAAGAAACAGGCAAATAGGCAATTGAAATAAAGCAAACTACAAAGCTTTCTAAGTAAATAAAGCACATGAATTTTGCAACATCTATTTTTATTTATCTGGAAATTACTTCTTTCTTTGTTCCCTGTCACTGTTCTGCAATCATTGAAAGTGTTATACAAGTGAGGTATCACTAAAGTAATGTTTTTTAAAGATAAATTTTAAAAGTAATGTATGGTCCTTACAATAAATTTAAATAACTTATAGATGTGAAGGAAGAGGTAAAAGGTTCCTCTTCCCAGACATAATTCAGTGTTTTCTTTTTAAATGGGCACATGCTACTTTTGAGATGAAATTATATAATTTAGTTTATTAGAAATAACTTCATTCGGCAAAATTTGAGTGTTTCTTCACAGTATCATGACAGAAGTTGTAAATCTCTTTAAACCACAGCAGTGATAACATGGGAGTTAAAATATGCACACACATGAAGGAGCTGCAGAAGAAAACCATGTCTGCTTTGGTCCAAATGAGTGAGAATTACAAACTGTGAGGGCCAGGCCTGTCTCTTGTGCTCTAAACCTGTAAGTTGTCTGCACCACTGGCGTCTCCAGTGGGCCCCTCAGTGTGGTACTTTCTTGAGACATTCCCTTCAGCGGGTGGCATCTCTCTACCGATTGACCCACACCAGGAACCTAAATGAGAGTAATCCTTGACACCTTCCTTGACTGCCTGCCTCCTTATCACCAAATTCTATTACCAAATTCTGCCTCAAAAAAAGTATTTCATTTGTCCACAGCACTGTTTCACCATGGGTACCACCCTTCCTGAAATAGAATCTTCATAAAAATCTTTATTCAAGTAAAGATAGACCTGCAGTTGATCCCTCCCCACCCACTCTGGTCCGCTTTACTGAATGAGGTCCTGCCTCTGTCTCAGAAGCATTTGGTACTTCTCTCTCCCTCCTGCTATTCTCTCCCAAAATGCTTCTCCCCGCCCACCCCACCCCCGCCCCACTGGCCTGAACAACTGTAACTCATCCTTCTATCTGCATCTCATGCATGGCTGCTATATTAGAATAGCACACAAGTTAAGACAGTTTCGGGTTCTCTTTATGTTTAAGAAGAAGATAGGCATGTGTGTATGCACACACCTAGTTATAGATACGAATGTCTATATGTAGACATGCATGTGCGCATACATGTGCATGTGTAAGTCCCACTCCTGAATCCACAAAACAGGAAGAAGGATCAAGATACTGAGCCAGGATGAAGTGACCTCAAGAGAGTAGCATGTGTTCACTATTCTGGGAAAAATTAGAGGTAAAAAACATTGTTATTTTCCTGTTTCATTGTTAATTGTCCTTTTCTTCAAGGAGCCTCCCTTGGGAATTTACATTGAGACATTTCAGAATCTTTTATGCAACATACATTTTCCCATTTCAGAGGAATTAGAAAAGAGCTTTAACCCATGAGCACCTGTGCCTATAGCCGCACACTGAAATTCTAATACAGTTGTAGAATATAGAATTTCTGATTGCCCCCAAAATAATAAAGATAAATACTAGCTTGTTTGGAGGTCATGTAGGGTAAGAAATCTAGAAGGTCAGGTGTAGAACCAACATGTTCTTACAGATTAGAATTGCCCCAAAAATTCAAGTGTTGTTTCAACCTCTTTACATCACTGATGGTCAGGCAATTAAGTGGATAATTTTGTTTGTAGAGTGTTATTTATTTGACTTATACTTCCATTTATTCCACTGTGTACTTTATTTTCACTACTTTTTAACCAAATGAGATTTTTAAGTGTGTATGTGTATATCTTTCTGTCTGTACGTCTGTACCAGTCCCCCTGGCTTGACATCACGTTGTCATGCCACGAGAAGCACACTTAAATTCATTCCAACTTTTGACAAAAAGGAGAAGGGAATTTGTGTGAAGGTATGATCAGTTTAAAGAAACATGCCCCATTTTTAGCAGTCTGTTTCCATGGTAACAGAAGCAGCAGCCAACCAGAGTTACCAAAGTGCCTGTAAATTTCCAAGGCAGTGTTGAAAACATTGTCTTCCTCACCTCATGCTGCAGATTAATGCGGGAAACCTACAGTAAGGTAGCCTGCCTGGCCTGTTAGCATTTTAGTTTTTAGTGCATTTTTGCTCTGTAGTTCCTAATAGAGGGTAAATCCTGCATTCTAGACTGTGACCTCCTTACCAGTGCGGGTTGGTCGGTGGTTTAGATTCTGCAATTTGTACCACCTGCCTCTTCCCCTACGCTCCCCACCCCAGTGGACTTCATAAGGACGCAGTAGACTTCCTGACATTGTAATAAAAGGCAGTATTTTATATGTAGTCTTAAGGTCCAACTTTTTCAAACACCTATGTGTAATTTTTAAGTTAACTTTATGTTTTCCTTCCCTATTTTAAATGGCAAATAATCACAGTATAAAAATTCCTGATCAGAATGCTGTTTGCTCTTCATCGTGCCTGAGGTTTAGATTTATGTGCACACCGTATAACTCTGCTGTCTGCTCCTGGCGGAAGGCGGTGACGGGAGTTTCCTTAATCAGTACAGATGGCGTGGCTCTCACAGCACAAACCACCGTTTTGTTTCTGGCCTCTTTGCTGTCCATATTTTAAAATGACTTGAAGAATCTTATTTTTTTTAATTGGCAAATTAGACCCCTGAAAAACACAACCAAAGTTCTGTCATCTTTGGCTGCTATTTTTGTCATCCGTGAGAGTAGTTCTTGTGTTGTTTCTCTTTAATGCAGCATGAATTTCACATTAATTATAAGTGGAGACGAAAAGAAACTAGTATCTACTAGGTTTTGATGCTGTTCTTCACTCCTTTTCTTTGCACCTGCCCTTCTTGTACCTTCTTGCATCCTGCAAAGCAACATAATTAGATTTTGTCTTCTGTTCTACCACCAACATGAGTTCACAAATACCCCGAGCCTCAAATTCGTACAACAAAGCAAAACACCATTGGTTCTGCCTCATGATAATCACTTGCCCATAGAAAATCCTTTTGGTCACTTATTCTTAAATTTGGCATAGCATTCTCTTTCCTTAGAAAATTAAGTATACCATGCAAAATTGAGTAAAATATGTTTATTAAAACTTGTATATGGTAAGCATTGTAGAAAGTGCTAGAATATATGATGAGGTCTGGAAGAGAGGCCTGAAAAACCCCAACAAAACCTGGAATTCAGTGTGACCGGAAGATGCAATGTCATGGTTGCTGTGGGTATCAGACCAGTAAAGGGTGGGGCACCGTGTGTGGTTAATGGCGGTGAGAGGGAGGCTGAGTGGGAAGTAAGAAAATCTAGTTACCATGCAGTTAGTTTCTTTTTTTTTTTTAATCTTTTACAACTGCTTTTATTTTAAACTCTTAGGTGTTGGGGGCCAGCCCTACAGAATTCCATGTACACACATATCACATATATGCACATGCACACATATATTTATATATTTTATATGTGTGAGTAGTGGGTAGTCATACACACATATGTGTCTGTGTGTACGCAACCTAACGTTGGAAAGCAGGCTGCCCCAAATCCCCCCAAAAAAAAAATTCTAGAAGAGCGCGCAGAGGCGAGCGAGTCTGTGAGTCCGCCCATGCCCTCACAGCAGCCGTTCCGTGTGTGTGTGCCCGCACGTTCTTC
>PVJI01014059.1:0-45504 GCA_004026765.1 Micronycteris hirsuta | reverse complement strand
ATAAATACAATATTAATGTGTTTTTCCTTCTTCCCAAAGAAGAAGAAATTCAAATTGGAAGAAAAACAATTTGACTTTTTCTGGATTTGTAATAGAACATAAAAACCCCTCAAATATTTATTTTACAGTTTTGGGATCTGTTCACAAATATTCAATGTGCAAAGAGATTCCAGGTGATGTATCAAGTTACAAAAAACTATCATCCAAAGATATATATATGTATGTATATATGTATGTGTATGTGTGTGCATATAGTGTGTGTGTGTATCACAGGATACTGTAGAAACACAGAAATGTTTACTGGGCAAAAGATGGACTAAAGTAAATACTGAAGCTACTTCCCTATAAAAGGGCTTAAATTCTGTTTTAACATGTAATCTAGAAGGTGCCTACTCTTGTTAATGAAATTTTTCCTTGAAAGTGCTTTCGCTATTAATTCTACATCTTGTAAAACAAAAGCAAACACAAAACCAAACAAAATACTTAAAAACCAATTTTAATTGGCCTTTTTTAATTTTATGTAATGATCGATTTTAAAAACATTTTTTGTTCTAATAAACTGAATTTCTGTCAGTCCCTTTTTGCAGATTTTGTGGCTAAGGCCTTGGTCTGTGATGTGGCCAATTTGGTCAGGAGGAAGGGTCTTTCTCAAGGAAAAGCTGATGTCATATCTAATCAAACAAGCCAGATGGGTGTTGTGTCTGGGTTTGCAAGACTGGAAGAGAATGTCCTGTAAGGTCTAGCTGGATGTTTTATTAGTTCACAATTGGCAAGGGGGATAAGTCTGGCCTTGGACAGTGGCCTTGACTATGTGAATGCGATCGGGGCTGCTTCTGGGGCAGCACCTTCCTCCCCAAAGCTTCATATACTGAGCCACTGGGGTTAGGTGGTGCTACAGTGATAGTTCGCAGCTACCACTGATCAGGTACCTTCTCTGTGCCAGGCACTGTGTTGAAAAATTAAAATATACTTTCACTAAATTTCAGAACAACCCTGCAAGGAAGGTTTTAGTATTCTCATTTTGTAGATATGGACCCTGAAGTTCAAGAATGTCAAGTGATTTGCTCAAGACCACATAATTATTTACATAAGAGAGGGAGGATTCCACCCACTTGTACCTGACTCCACAACCCCTGCCCTTCTCCTTCATCTTCCTCTGTTGGTGAGGGGTCCACAAGAAACCTTCTGGTTGCTTAGACAAGTTTAGGATCCCTCTTTTGCAGACTTCCATCTTTCCCCTTGCTCCGACATTAGTGACGGTGCCGGGCACTAGCATTTTATGGCACACCACAGCAATTATTTATGACTTGGAGATGTGCATCCTGGGGCTGGTTTGCTGGAACTGTTTTGAACAAAAACAGAAGTAACTCTTTTCTTTTTTGCTCCAGGATTCTTTGATTCTTTGATCCAAAGGAACTCTGTTTTCTATAGGAGACGTGTAGGGAGAGCACCCAGAGAAGAAAGGCCTTTTCCAGGCCCCTGGCCTTGCTTGCTTTGCATGAGCCTGACTCTCACATGAAATCTCATCCACGCCAGCGGTTTCTCCGTGGTTACTGAAAACTGCCCTGGTTGTGCTGGGGTGCGGCAGTGGGCGGGGACAACTGAGGGGCGAACCGAAGGTCTCCAGGCATTGGCAGGTGAAATATGCCCATCTTCCAAGTGAATTTATATTCAACTTTATCCTTGGAATGTTGAGAGAATTTAATACTCGTCACGTACTGCTGCCTTCATCTCCCTTATTGGTTTCAAGCTCTGATCCTTTCTTTAAGAGTCAGCTAATGCTTCAAATTTTCCAACAATCTTTTCTGATCTTTTCATGCCCCAGGGCTAGATGGCCGAACTAGGCTTGCCTGGTACTCTGTTATTGCATTTACCAAATTAGTATTTCAAGAAATATTTGTGTCTGATGATAAGGACTGTGTCTTATCCGTCTTTGTACTTCCAGAACAGTAACCAAAAAAAAAAAAAGAAAATCCTGAAAATCTCAGTATTTGAGAAGACCTCAGTTGAGTTTCATTTATTTACTAAGTAAGCGTTTGGTAAGCACCTACCATGTGGAGATACTGTGCAAGGAAGCAGGAAGTCAAACACTGCCTGACTGCCTTTTTGCTCCTAACACCCGCTCCTTAATAAAAGGGATGGCGACTTAGATAAAGTAAAAGCCACAGGCCAGTTTTCAGCCACAACAACAATGATAAAGTCCTGACAGTAACAACAATCGTCACTTTAGGAATCCACTTTAGGAAGACATTCTTTTGTTTCAGTTCATACTAGAGGTAAAATCTGCACTGGGATTTGACGCCCGAAGCTGTTCAGGCTTGTCTGTATCACTTTCTTTTCTTTTCTTTAATTAAGCACACTATTTTATAGCTATACCAAATGTGGATAACTGAGAAAGAGGATACCTAATACAATGTCATTCTTAATAAGTAGTCAAAGGACAACAATCAACTAATAATCAGCTGTTGCTGACATCTATGTGCAAGTTGAAATATGAAAGCACTATAGGATGCAAGTAAATTGAGACACAAGATAAAAGAAGTCTCTTCTTATGAAATTCAGGTATTATCAATGTCTTCCCCCTCATCCCCAAGTCTGAAAAGAAAACTTACTGTGAATTTTTCTTACAGTCAAAATTTTCACAGCATATATGCCACTTCGATGTTAATCTGGTTGACTCTATTAATCTCTGCCTTACATTAAATTGCTGTCAGAATAAATTCAAAACTTTTCTTGCATGAAATAAATAACTTTTCCGTCCGTCCCACCCCAGCTCGGCTTCCTTAGCCCCATCCTCTATTGTTCTCTCCCGCGCACACTGTAATCCCACCGTACCAAGCTGCGGACGGTCCCCAATGCGCCAGCGATTCATTTCTCCACAGCTTGGCAACCACAGTTCAGAATTCACTCTAATGAGCTTGGAGCCAGAAGGAGCTGATTTAGAATCTACACCCTACCACTTACCCTTCATTAGTTATACAATCTTTCTGAGCCTAAATTTCCTTGTCTATGAAGTAGGAATAATAATATTGCCCTCATGGAGTTTTTTTTTATTTCTTTTTAAGTATCAGAGGTGTCAATATATAGGAAACTCCTGGAATATTTTCACTGTATGTATATTATAATGTTTAAACTATAGCCTCTGGAATTAAGCTCCCTGAGAACTTACCTCCTTTTCAAAACGTACTAGTAACTAAGTAACTTGGGAAATTAAGACTCAAGCTGCTCATCTGTAAACTAGAAATAATAAGACTATCACCCCATAGGTTGTTGTGAAGACTAAATGCAACAGAGTCTACTAACTTAAGGGTTTACCATTTTGTTATGATTTCTCAGCCCTGACTTGCATTTTAGAACAGAGTTGAAAAGAGCATACAGTGGTATGTTTCCTGTTTCACATATGCTGTCGTTTTTCTTATACTGAGGACTGTCGGAAAGGCTGACTTGTGAACTTTTCCTGTTTAAAGAGCATTCCAATCGCTGTACACACTTTCGTCTGCCCAATACCCCCATTCTTCAGAGGAACAGCTCTCTTGCTTTATCAATCCATGTATTTCAAGTCGTGTTTGTCAGTCACAGAACCCTGACTACTTGCCATAGAGATTTGTCCTGAGGGTAGAACAGTTGACCTAAGGTGGGTCGATAGGTATTTTTCTTTGGAATCTTATAACTGAGCCAGGTTCTTCTCTGCGGGCAAAGCTGTGAGTTATGAGACTGCAGAATGCTTGTTGGTGCTACATAGAAAGAGCTATCCCACATATTATTTCCACAAGTTATCGATGTAAAAACCATGGGTGAGATATTTTACATTCTTTTCCACGCAACTCTTTGAAACTGGGTGAGCATTTTACACTTAGAGTGCATAGTAATCTGGGCTAGACATAATGCAAGTGCTCAAGGGCCTCCTGTGGCTAGTGGCTGCCGTCCTGGGCAGCACACGTCTGGAGAAACCTCCAGTCTTGGGAGGGTGACAGGCTGTTCCACGGGCAAACAGGGGTGCTCTTAGAGAGCTTCCCCCAAAAGAGGCAGCCTAAACCTAGACTCTCTTTTTAAAGAGTCTACATCTTGAACTAGGAGTGAGTAGTGGTGCTAACAGGGGGCTGACCCTCACTGAATGATAGTGAATCTTCCTGTGTACTGAATAACTTTGGTGTGAACAAATAATAGGTAATATGCAACTAGACAATAAAATTTGCATATTTTAAAGGGGACTTTTTATTTTTTATACACTTACGTGCTTTTAGAAGTGCCATAGAAGTAGGAAACAAAAAGCTTAAAGAGCTTGTTCCAAAAATCTGAGGGTAGAAGAGAAAAACTTCCCTTCTTGTTTATTTAGAAAAGGATTTTGAACAGTTCATCAATAATAGAATACAGGACAATATTTCTCTATGTACCTGCGGAGGCACATAAAAAAATAGATTGTTTACTTACCACGAATCTAGAAGTTTACAAAAACGGATCCAGAAATAAGAGAATAAATGTGGAACTTTATGCTTATAAAGTAATATTCAACATTTTCAAGAAACAATGGTGATCAAATGCTGTGCCACTGAAAACGAAGACTCTTAATGGCGTTGTCTTCATTGCCTCTGGTAAGCAATCACCCATGCACTTCTAGTGAAAACGATGAGAAGAGGCAAAGCAGATGTCTTCAGAAATACTAATGAAAAAGTCTAAAAAGAGCAAACACCAAGACATGAAAACTAGGAGTTTATGCAGACAGCAATAGTGTGGGTAATAGATTGTAACAGATTGAACAATTTGTAGTCACTGTATAAAAAGCCAAAGTCTTTATGGAATTAGCAGTAATAGGAATTAGATAATGCATGAATCTGTTTAGGAGAATGTTTTTAAATTTTTTTTTTATTGTTCAATTACAGTTGTCCCCATTCCCCTGCTTCCCCCATTGCTCTCCCTTGCCCTGCCTACCCCGCCTCCCTTTTTATGAGAATGTTTTAAAATCTAAAATAGCATGTACTTAACTATGAGCTCTAGTTTCAGAAAGTTTTGAAAAAAATAAAGTTGTGATCGAACCACATGAAACTGCCATTTTTGAGGTCATGAATACGTAAGGTGCTGGGAACCTTGTGTTACCAGGAGTATAGGAAAATATAGAGAATGCACCAAATCTCATGAAACTTAGTTCAGGGGGAGTGATCAGGCCGGCTATTAGGTCGGGAGACAGCACCTGCACAGCACCTTACAGACGGGAATCTGAAGTCGCATTGCCGGCCCGGCTTTACAAATCCTGTGCCCCTGTCTGACTCAGTTTCTTCATCCATGAAATGGGGATATTAATAAGTTATACTTTTTCATGTGCTTTTTAAACTTTGGTATATCCTTTTATTTGGTGAAATAACCATTCAAAAACTTGCCCATTTTTAAATTGGATTGTTTTTCTTTTAACTATTGAGTTATAAATATTTTTCATATATTCTGGATATAAATGGTTTATGAGATGTGTGATTTATAAATACTTTCTCCCAGTCTGTGGTTTATCTTTTCATTTTCTCAGTAGTGTCATTTGGAGAGCATAAGATTTTAATTTAAAGTTGAATTTATTGATTTTTAAAATGGATCTTGCTTTTTGTATCATATTTAAGAAATTTGTATGTTGTGTATGTTCCAAAAACTATTTATTTTAGATGTACTTGTGATTGTACTTTTACAATTATATAATTAATTAAATATTTAAAG
Organism: Micronycteris hirsuta; assembly: GCA_004026765.1. NCBI lineage: Eukaryota > Metazoa > Chordata > Mammalia > Chiroptera > Phyllostomidae > Micronycteris > Micronycteris hirsuta. The sequence continues at coordinate 39,807 of PVJI01014059.1, read as the reverse complement.
CAATAAAATGTGAAAAGAAAGAAATTACATGTGGAAAATAAGTTCAGAAAGTTGAAAAGACACCACAAAAAAGAGTGATTTTAACAATTATATTGAACTAAACATTGGTGAGTTAGTCTGTCAAATATTAGAAGAATTAAAATCAATGATTCTGCATTCAGTGTGCTCTTTACAAACACTGGTAAATTCTAATTTGCTTAAAAGAATTTTAAAAGTAGCCTTGAACTTCATAGATAAGACTGTGTGGGATTGTGCAGAGCATAGATTCAATCAGTACTCCCAAGTTAATAAATTCAGAAGACCTTGCTTCTACAACAGAAAACGGAAGGATGAGCGTGCAACGATATTAAGTTAAAACACAGTGTGTTTGTATATACACACACAGCTCCTACACTGAGTGATTTTTCCAGTTCACAGCGATCTATGAATCCCAGTTGTGTCATCCATCAGGTAAGAGGTCTCGTGCGGACGCCCCAGACCTTCCCATGGTTGGAGGCTGGGAAATGATCTAACCATAGCACGTCTAGTATTGTACTGGCTCCGTAATCTGCCTGTAGATTGGACCTAGGGCGATAGCAGAGCATGTGATTTAGAGCAAGAAACTGTGCTATTTCACTGTGCTTCTGTAATCGAATGCAGGGAAAGATATGTGAGGTCAAGTGGCCAAACTTCCAACTGAAATATGGTCGTGTCTGCCTTGGGTTGGGGTGGGGGGACAGTTTTTGAGGATGATGATGAGCTCCTGAAGTTTCTCTGTGCAGTCAATGATTTCTGGAAACTGAGGTGGGAAATAAAATAAGAAGATGAAAAGATCTGAGAGTATTGACAAACGATAAGAGACAGGGTCACTTGTTAATTAGAAACAAGACTCCATGAAAACAAGCTGCAAACCAAGTGAGAGTCAAGCTACTCCATAGTAATAAGTACTGAATGAAAAGGAGAGCTGGTCTAAGAGTTTATTGTTGTACCATTGCCCCATTGTGTAGAGAAATATTAATCTGGAGCCAAAGTCCTCTTTTCTATGGCTTTGAGTAATCTTGGCAGTAATTTGGCCAAAGGCTTTTTTGGTAGGTGTACACACTTGAGAAAAATACCATTTTGTTTGATGATTTCTTTCCATTTAATTAGGAATCAAGTGATCAGTCTCATTGCAATCTGATTAGACTATTGTCTAACTATGATAAAGATTAGAATAATTATTTAAAAAAAAGACAAATTGCTGAGGACAAGGAAAAACCCTTTGCCTCAGTTAAACCTCCATTAACAACGTGTGAAGAAGCAGTAACAAAGCCCTTAGTGTTTCCTTCAGAGGCTCCTTGAGACCAGTGTCTGCAAGAAGCCCCCGCCCGCCCTGCCCCCACTGAGGGCTGAATCACTGACAAAGGCCAGTGTTAATGGTTGGCTGCAAGAATCTAATCCCTAGAAGGAAAGCATTTCCTTGGATAGCTTAGTAATGTGCTTGTCAAACATTTTAAGCCATTTAACAGAAAGAAGCATTGTGATGACAAGACACAACAGGGCCAGTTCTTTGGATGCATCTGCCAACAGGCTAATGCGATGATCCGTTTGGGCCCCAGTGGCCCAGCACAAATGCAGACTTGTGTTGAGTACATCTCTCGACTCAGTTTTGATGTTCCGCCTACTGAATAATTAGTTTTGAGTGGGTTTATTGGTTTCTTTTGCATCTGTTTCATTGCAGTATACATTATTAATGTTTTGTCCTAAGTAATATCCCCTCTGGTTAATCTTAAACTTCTTTTGGAAGGTTAACAAGGTCATATTATTACAAGAACATCTTTTTTCAATCTCAAAACAGCACTGGAACATTGAAAAAGAAAACTGGATGGTATCTCCCTTTCTTTTGCCAGTTGAAGATTCATTTTCAGTTACGTCTTTCCAAGCCAAATGCAGAAATATCCTGTTAGCTCATTTCCATCTAGAATGCTGAATCCAATACTAATTTATTCAGGGGATTAATGTACTTATTGTTCTACTTTAGCAACGCATTTGCTTTACGGTTGCCAAGCACTTCTTTATGAAACCACGCTGACCACGCTCTCCATGGTGGTTGGGCTCCAAGCTATGACTCGTCATAGCAAATGGCACTGTCTCCCAAGAACTAAAGAGGATAAGCTTTTAAATCCATATTTTAAGTAAATTGAAAGAGAAAGGTCAGAAGGAAAAAAAGGCTTTGGACTTAACTCAGACCAGGAGTTTAGTTCACTTAGATATACTTGTTACCTTGTTTATTCTCACATCATCTGCAAGAACCTGGAGGGGGAAGAAAGGATTTATGATTTCTTGCTGTTGGTCTCGAAATGCAAACCTAGCAGTAGAGGGAAGAGATGGGAGCGGCAGGGGTAGTAAACTTCAGAGCCACTGAGCTCCCAGAAGTGCTCTAATACCTGCATCCCTTTCTTATCTGTCTCTTTCCCTTTTTTTTTCCTTTTTCCTCCTCTCTTTCCCTTTCGCTATTTCTTTTCTTCCCTTCTTCTCTGGCTTTCCATTCTTTCTTTCTTTCCCAATGGAACCCTACATCCTCCCCAACCCCCTGCCCCATGATGCCCATGGATACTGAGTATTGCTTAGTCCTTCAGGACACTTGAGACTCCAACAGCCACTGGCCCTGGGGACTGGACCGATCCTTGCCCTCCTCCTCTTAGTCAAATGACCTGTCAGTATTCCTTTCTGACTTAACAGTTATCATTTTTGTAATTGAAAGCAGTAGGGAAAATGTTTCTGGGGTCTAGTGTTGCTACTATAAGCTTAGCCCAGATGTTTGGAAATTAGTTACAATTAAAGAATGATTAATGCTCTATCACTCACCAGCTTTCTCTTGTTTTTCTGCATGGGGAGCAAGAACTAGAGCATGCCCACAATTCACAGCTGATCTTATCTATGCTGGAAACTGAGAGCGAGTTACTAATCCATGGCTTTGTCAATATCATTTTTTAAAAAAGAAGTCTGCAGATCTATTAGCTTTATGCACCAAACATTGGAGGAATGTCCTCAAAATCATAGGGAAGTGCCAAATAGGTATTCCTGACACCTAGAACAGGCTTGCTTTACATAGTAGGTATTTAGTATACATTAACTGATAAAAAAAAATACAAGAAAGTCATCATTCATGTGCTTTGGGATGAGAATACACCATGGAGAACTGCTCTGTCATGTATCCCAATCATACTTGAACCACATTCATATTAATCCCAATTTAACACTTCCTGACTAGACCGAAATTCCACTTTCCAAAACTGGGATTGCTAGATCAGTGAGGGTGTCGCTTGAGGATCATACTTTCTGTCCCCATTACTCACCAGTGTGAGTGTGAATGTGAGTGTGAGTGTATGGGGGGGCACACTCTTGTGCACCTGGTTCTTAGGCACAGGCCCAGGACCTGTGCTTACCTCTGTCGTCGATCCTTTCACGTTTCTTTGTCCGTCTCTTGTGTTAGACTTGGTGGCAGTTTGGGGGCAGGAGACGTCTTGTCCTTGTATTCCCAAGGCCTACAAGCCAGAAGGAACAGACCTTAGTGGTTCCTAAGCACCTACTTTGGGGTCACCTTGCCATATCATTGCATATGTATTTCAATGCATCCATATTCCACACAGAAATAATTATTTTTCTTGTAAATTTTTTTTAAGAGTTTAAAGTTACTTGGTTATAACATTTAATTTATGATTGGTTGATATTTCTTGGCAATCATTGTGAATTGTCAGAAAGTTATGTAAAGTACAAACACCTAATCTGCAAGTTTTTGCAACTATAATGAAATTTTTATGCATATTATTTTACACAATTAATTAAATAGAAATAGCAATGGAAGAGAAATAGGCCTTTACTTAAACTTTTATTACTTCAACTTTGGTTTTTCTTTTGCATTTTGGAGTCCATAATTTTTTTCCAGGTTGCAAACATTTTGTAGGTTTGGCAAGTTCATTGGCGCTGGACACTGAGCCCAGGGTGCCGAATGGATAGAAGTGGCCTCAGTGCAGTGTTCACCCAATAGCTAACACCCAAGTAGCTAGCTAGCTGCCCTCCAAGGCAGAGCACTCCTGTGTGGTGACTGCTTTTGAGCAGGACACTTGGTGTTGGAGTTACTGTCTGCAATGCCTTTGAAGCTGGGGGTTTTCGAAGAGCTAACGATTACTCATGAAAATGGAGACAGACTTAACTGTCAGAGAAGCACAGCACAATGGCTGAGCATGGAATGACCAGGAAGGAGGTCTGGGGTTTTCAGTTCCCATCAGGAAGCAATTCATACAAGCATGTGTGGATGATGAACAGAGAAAGGCCTGTCACTGCCATCAGTGTTTATTCTAGCACCATCTGCCAGATTCAAGATTAGTAGAACAGGATGGGGAGTTTACACAGATGCTTTGTGTGCTTGGACATTGTTATATAAAAGCTCAATGATAAATAGTAATTGCCTAGTTATAAGAAATGTAGTTCCATAGTTTGGAAGAACTTTACCTCATATCTGGAGTGATGTCATTTTTTTCTTTTTGTTCAGACTACAAATCTTCATCGATGTGACACCACACTAGTAATTTTAATAACTATCCAATACTTACTATATGCTAGGCATCACAACATAAACTTTACATTTATTTATCCAATCATCGTGGCAAACCTACGAGGTAAGCAATGATATTATTCCCATTTTATTGGTAAGTAAACTGAGGCTCAAAGAGAGTACATGACATAATAAGGTCACATAACTTAGAAGCAGAAATAGTAGGGAGGTGGCCAGACCATCACTGAGATTGCTATTTCTTTAGCTTGCCTGTAATACCCAGACATCCTTTACTGAAGTGGCTCCTATTTAAATGACATTAGTTACATGAGTCATTCAAAATAATTTTCCTTTTTGTTTTATGTTTTATTCTGATCTTATGTTCATGAAATTATTGGCTCATGGACATGGACAACAGTGTGGTGATTGCTAGGGGGAGGTGGGTAGAAAAAAGGACAAAATGGTAATTGAAAAAAATACAATATAGATTGCTTTACAAAAAATAAATAAAAAATAAAAGATTCAAATATTTGAAGCTAAATTTTTCAAAAGAAACCAACATTTGGAATTGCTTCTAAAATATTTAAAACCTATGTGAAAAGAAGTAAATATTTAAATACAATTTTAGTCTATTGTTATTATACTAAAATAATACAAACCCTTTGAAATTTAGACTCTACTAATTATAATTGCATGGAAATTTCATCCAGGTTGAGTTGGAGTTCACTTTTTCTGGATTCTTAAAAATGAATTAATAAATAATGTAATGAAAAATGCTGATAGCAGTTTTTGAGAGAATAAACTATTTTAAGTGTATTATTAAATGCTATAGTAATAAAAGTATAGAGTTCTAGAAACAGCAGAGTTCTAGAAACTCCAGATTTGTTCTCCATTTAGTTCAATTACTATGTTTAAATAAACAAAACAGTGATTTTCTCTAAAACAATTTTATAATTCATATTGATTTTATGAATTGCTCTGATATCCATCATATATAAATCAATATCATGACAGAATTTTCAATTTGAAGTGATATATTTTATTCATATTACTATTTAGAAATTCTGAAAAAGTGGTTACTGATGTGTTTTCTGAGAAATAGCAGTCTCTACCTGCCCTTTGATCATCCGCATTGACCCTCATCCTTTCAGAAAACAAGCGAAAGCGTAAAAAACGTGCATTAACTTTATGGATGTCTACGTGTTCAAATAATTCCCTGTTTGTTTTGCTCAGGCCTATAGTTGTTACCTTGTCTCTCACTCTCACTTCTTTTCTCATTGTCTCCGACCGTCCTCTCTACAGCCCTCCAACAGGGGCAGTCTCGGTGGGTGACAGTCCACCTGAACCTCCGTTAGCCAAGGGACAGGCCTTAGCTCTGTAGGTTGGTCAGACCCTCTCCCTCTGATATTTCCATCCAGGGCACAGTGTTGGAAGGATAGGAAACCACTGGAACTGATGGATTCCATCTGGAAGAATGTGGCCATCAGTTTCTGCCCTCATTCCTGTCCTTTCAAAGTCTTGGATTCTAAGCTTTACCCACTATTCTGTAAACTACTCATATGCTTCCAATAATTTCACTTTTTTGCTTAATTATCTCAACTCAGTTTCTGTTGCTTACATGCATGGCCTCCAACTGATCCACTTCCCATCTTCTTCCTTTCTGTTTTGCTTCCCTTCTATTTCCTCCGCTTTCAGCCTTTCCCCTCTCCTGCTATTCTCATGTTCTTCTCTTTCTTACTTGGAGGCTTTCAAGGTTGAATGAAGAATAAAATAAGCTAATACAAAAATAGAAAAATGAAAATATTTTGAAGGTGCTTAATCATAACTGCTTTATTTTTCTTTTCAATTTAAAATTGAGAGTTCTTTGACCATATATTGTGTACAGTTCCAAGTTTTATCTGAGTACATAAAAATACTATTATTAACAGATGTATATATATATATCTATAGGTCTATAGACACACACACACACACGCACACACACACAAACACAACTTAATTCCCCCAAAACACCATTTAGTGCCTCCAACAGTTTTATAGTTTTGGCCCATTAAAACTCATTTATAGCTTGTCTAAAATAATTAGATGATTTGATCCCTGCAGTATTTATTTTCAAGGGATCTGTGGCCAGATCTATGTCTTACTAACAGAATTAACAAAGTTATTGTTGGAAGAAAGCATTTAATGTCTTCTCTGCAGCAGGCTGAACGATTTGGGTTTTGATGTTTAGTCTTTAGCTACAGTTAAAGGTAAATTTAAATATTTAACACAGTAGTAGCACAGCCACAGCTACCAAGTTTACTTTAAAATGAAGTGAGTCATTTCACTGAGTCAATGATCCCCTTTGCTTGCATGTATGATTAACAGAAGTTTGTGTTTTGCCCTTAATTCCCTTCCCCAGATAGCCAACAGCTGTTGCTTCTGCTAATTGTAAACCCCGTCTTCCTGTCTTACCTTAAGCATGTTGCTCAAACTGCCTTAGATATAATGGCAACTCGAAAATATGAAAAGTTTTTGTAAATGACAGTAGTGACCTTTGTGAGTTATAGCTGCTGGGTGACATCAGGAATCAAAGCCAAGTCTGCTAACAGCAGCACAGTTAGTGGTTGCTGCACATGCAAACCGTTTAAAAAGAAAAAAAGAGAGGCTAGCCTGGAAATCATATTTTTCAGAGAGGAATTAAATGACTGTTTTGAAGGCTATATAGCAGATTAACATAACTGACATCTATCTGAATAATAAAATATCCCTATTATGTTAGCAGACTGAATTGTTTACATTATACTCTTTGCATGAATTAACAAGGGCACAGATTTTATTTCAGGTTTTTAAAAAATTATTAGCATAGTGTTTATTCCTTCTGCAATTATTTTAATATCTTATACATTTATTGGTCAAGTTCTAAATATTTTTGGCTTAGATTTTATGTCATTATAAAATAGTGTATTTTGTATATTTTCAAGTGCTATATATCCTTTAAATCTAATCTTGTACTTGGAATAAGGTCTTATACTTTCTTGCACATAAATGTCTTCCTTTTCCAGCAGATGTATCCATTGCCCTGGTATGCATTATAAGTATTGTAGCAGAGATTACAAGAAAAAGTAATAATTGGGATTCATCATTTCAGTTTTAAAAGTGAACTAAAATTTGCTTTGAACTAAAAACAAAGAAAATTTTGAATGCCAAGGCCTTTCATTTTGCAATAACTGGGCTTTTTGATAGACACAAGGTTCTTTGGGTAGTAAAAGTTTGGTTTTGAGTATCCAGAACAAAGCCTTGGGGGAATCAGACAATAAAGTTAATGGGTTCAGGCCTATCTTTGGAAGAGAGCAGATGAGGAGCCACATAACATCTCCTGGAATCGCTTTTGGGCAGCTAAGAGAAAGGAAGGAGCCCTGGCCCTGCAGCTCAGCTGGTGAGAGCCTCGCCCTGATACATCCTCAAGGTCATGGGGTCCATCTGATCCCTGGTCAGGACACATAGGAAAAGCAGCCAATGAATGCACAAATAAGTGAGACGACAAATAGATGTTTTTCAGTCTCTCTGTGTCTCCCCCTACCTCTCTCGCTACAAATCAATAAAAAAAATTGAATGCCTGTTTAGGCAGCTCAGTTGGTTGGAGCATTGTCCCATGCACCAAGGCTACGGGTTCGATCCTCAGTCAGGGCCCATACAAGACTCAAACAATGAATGCATGAATACGTGGAACAACAGAATTGATGTTTTTCTCTCTAAAATCAATAAGTTAAAAATATATTTAAAAAAAAGAAATAGGAAATAGAGCCAAAAAAATTTTAAGAGATAAGGAGGAAACTCACATTCAGCCCTGTCCTCCTCCTTCCCCCAGGTTAGAGAGTGAGTGCATTCTGCTGATACTAGTAGGTATGGGCACCAACAATGTGAATCCAGAGGAAATGTGGAAGTGGTGGTGCTGTACACTGTAAAATACGATGACAGCTTGCATCTAATTATTTTCCTGTGAAATAGTATATGCTAATGTGATCATGTAAATTCAGAGATTAACAGTCTACTAGCTTTTCTCATTCATTGACATGTCAGAGAGTATCGTGGAAGACTGAAATGTACCACAAAAATTACTGGGTATCCTATGTAGTGCATTCTTCTGGATTTTTTTTAAGCCATTCATTGTCTTTAAGCAAACTTACAATCTAAATTTTATACTGATGTAACTTTCACCCATAGAAATGCAAATGAATTTTATCAATGGAAATACAACTTATTATTTTCCTGTGAACATTGACCAATTTTTTAATCTATTTATGCATTCATTTTAGCATTTCTGATTGCTATCTTTGTGTGTTTTTTTAAGCCTTTTTTGAACTGGTTGTTATATCTTATTACAGAGTTAAGGAAATTCTTTGACATGTTTTAATTTTATCTTTGTATAGAGTTGAAATCTTACCCTTTAAAAGTTATATTTTAACATATATTTTCTAGTGAACAGGAAATTTCTGGAGATACATTAATTTAAATTTATATATGATGATGATCTTAGGCATCTCCCCGAACAGCAGGGGAAGCAGTATTTTGTATAACAATGAGAAGTAGTGACCTACAGCCACTTCTCTGACCGTACTATCTAGGTGTTCTCTGCTGAGGGACAGACTTCTTTCCCTTGGCTTTATGTTTGCACAGGGAGGTTTTCCACTGGAAACAAACTCTCCTGTCTTCTCTACCCCTGAACTCAGGCCTCTCCAAGGGAGGTGAAGTGACGAATCTGACTGGGGAGACTGGAAGAAAAAATTAGACAAAATGACAAGGAGTATAGTTCAATCCTTTTTTCCTGGGGCCCTGGACGGTTTAGCTACTTTCATCTTAGAGACAGTGTAGGGGTAAGTACTATTTCTCGGGGTAAGCACTGCTGGTGAAGCCCACTGGACCAAGAGATCTAAAGCGGCGCTTTCCAAGAGCTTTGTCAGTAATAGAGATGATATTCTGAGTTCCATCACTTGCAACTATTTCTCACACAGCTTAGAGCATGGATGAGAAAAAGTGGAGTTATTTTATTAGTCCTCAAAGTCTAGACCCAAGAAGAGAAACTGCTCTATCCATCTTCCACATACAAATACATGAATTGTCAGTGGCATACTCTAACACCTATGAACAAAGTGTGTTCCAGGATTGACTTAACAGAAATTGAGGTTATTTCAGAATAAATTTACATGACAGAAAACCCCCTGAAGAATAGAAATATCTAGTTAAGTCTTTTGGCATTCAATTTTAGAAGACAAACAGCTTGCTGTATTTATATTGCATCAGAAGATGTCTACAAGTTTTTACTAGGCCGTGAATTATTCTACAGAGTGAGTGTAACGCCCTGTACACCTGCTGTAAGCATAGGGACATTTGCTCACTATGGTGAATCAATCAAGTTAGAGAAGTTGCAGATTTCTTAACAGGGTTGTAACAAACGTTAGAAGAACAGTATATGAAACAAACCAGGGCTGAAACCATAATGAGCCCCCGATGGTTTTATGGAATACTTTATTACCTATAAAAAGTAACTAGATTATTTTGTCATGCAGTACTTTTTTTGAGCTTCTATGTTAGATTTGTCTGCTTGGCCCAATAAAACACTAAAGTTAATAATAACTTTTAATAATAATAAATATAGGACATAAATGAGAATAATGCACATAATTAATATAAATGATTTTGTACTATAAAGTAGGATTAAAGTTTACAATACCAATTACTTAGTCCATGAATCCCAGAAAAGACTACCAAAATAAGTTGTTGCTGAAGCAAAAACCAAAGTATTTATTACCTCAGTAAGGGGGGCTTCTACCTTGAAAGTCTCTGTCGTGTCTCAGAAAAGGAAGAATAAGTGAAATATTCATAAGATTTTGAGGGTTCATCCTTCAGTGTGGGGCAGTGGGCTGATGGGGACTTAAGAAAGTTTTAATAAAATGGTTTTGAATGGGTAGACATAGGTGAAGGTTTCAAAGTGAGTCTTGAAGAGGAAACCATTGGTTGAAGCTCAGTGGAACAATCCAATGTCCCGAGAAGGGATATTTACTCTGAAGAGGACCAGCTGAATAGCCTATTATTGAAGCAAATGTAATTTTGAAAAGTTACTCGAAAAAGCAATTCAGTTATTTGTAACTGTACTTTCCTGAGCAAGAGTTTACTGGAATAGTAAAGTCTTGTTAGACTAGGAGGTTGAATTTTAAAGTCATTTTGATGTGAACAATATGCTGAGCATTGACAGATAATTTCTCCACAGCAAGTTTTAGTAATGAAATTTTCAGTAACGTTTACTTTTTTGGTCATTTGTTAATTATCTCAGAATATAAATAAACAAAATTTATTTGGACGGCACAATTTAGAAAATATTGTTTAGTATCTTAGAGCTAAAAGCAATAAAAGCAATACAAATTTGAAGTTAGTAAATGCCAGAATAATCCAAAAAAGATGAGATGAATACATTTTTTAAAAATAAAATTATTTTTCTTGCTATTTTCCTTGGAACTAATTTGTAGTCCATCTGTGATTTGGGGTGCTTCCAGAATAGACACACTCCTCACTGCAAAAATCTTTGTAGACACAAAGCTTATTTATGCATTTTTAAATTCATGTATTCTTGTTAGGAGTTACCACTAATTGGTGACATTATTAAGGCTTCTGTAAATTGAGAATTGATTTTTCTGGCAGGTCATCTGCTTTTGGACATGCATTACTTAGTTCTGTCAAACCAATTGATGAATTTCACTAACATTACACCAGTAACCGGCTAGTTCAATATTGTGCCGATAGCTTTGTTATAAGAATAGAAGTCAAAACAACATAAAATGTCTTAGAGCAGTGAAATGGGATTTGTGGCCCTTTGGGAAAGAGACTCCATTGGAATGTTTGTAGCCATTATTTTGAGCATCGGCAGGTATGTCTGACTTGTGCTGTTTGTCTCTTCCCCTTTTCACAATGTAACTTGAAAATTTCCATTCCCTTCCTCTCATTTTATCTAGTAGATAGCATAAGAACCTCTATTTTCACTTTTTTTAAAGTGGCAAAAACCAACATTTTTAGAAAGTGAACAAATTTAATAATAAAATATATACCATATGTTATACTGCTTAATATTTTAATATTTATTACTTTATTTTCTGGTTTCCAATTTTTACCATTCAGATACTGAGAAATATAGCCACATAAAAATAACCCTGAGGACGGTGTACACTGTTTCTGGTGTATATCATGAGCTTTCTGGGACTTGTGCTGAGTCTCGATGTTGAGAGAGAAGTGAAATAATTCCTAAGCGAATCCCATACTGCATTCTCAGTACAACGATTGTAAAGCACGGGCTCCATGTTGATAACCTGGTATGTCAGCTGCCCTCAGAGTGGGACTATGTGTTCTCCCATCAATCAGGTGGAATAAGAACTGAGTAAGTGCCTCTGACAATGGACCACATAGAACATTCAGGCACAGCAAATCTTGTAAAAATCTTGGTTTTCCAACTTCAATTCATCCAAAGCTAAGGGTCTTGAGATATGGGTAAAGAAGGGAGCTCATGGTGGAAAGGAATGGATTCGGCCAGGAGGTAGTTTAAAAATGGCTGAGTTTGTCAAATGCACACCATCCATAGGATTTTCACTATCACAAAGGCAAAGGGATGAATTTTTTTTTTTCTTTCCAGACTTCCGTGATGGAATATTGTTTTCTTTTTCAAGACTAACTTTGATATTAACTGTCGTCTGGTTTCACTTGAAGGGAGGGGAGAAATTGAGGAGGAAGACAGAAATAGAGACATAATAGGTCAGTCTCCTCAAACATATATTAGCTTGTGCTCATTCTTAGGGATGACCTCGTCTTTAGGCTACTTTCAAATTAAAAATGTTAACTAGGAGGATTGCTGGCTTTCTCCCAAATATTCAAGTGTATCAGTGTCCTGATTCCAATTCTTATAATCAATATTTGTTTATTCAACTAGTAGTATTATTGGGTATGTGCCAAGTATGATGTTCTGTGGTATGAGCTATGGACAAATGGTTCCCACCCCATAGCACTTACATGTTAGACAGCAAGATTGATTGTAAATCAATGTAGCTGGTCTGACACAATGGCATGACTTATACTGTGGAGCATGAAAAAAATTAAGCTAGGAAAGCTGCAGTTTAATTATTGCCTCCCAGTTTTATGTCTTATGGTGAAAATTTCAAGTTACTTCTGCAGTTTCTTTGTTATGGAGAGAATGTAAATTTTTGGTTATGTAGCTATAATTGGAGCACATATTTACTGTCTCATGGGAAGGGCAGAGAAGCATACTTTGGGTTGGACAAAGGTCATTTCTCCTCATAGTCTCAAAGCACTGGAGTTCTGCATAAAGGTCTAAGAAACTTCATGGATAGAAAAGGTTCAAGAACCTCAGCCTTTCTCTGCTGAGAATCACGCTAGAACTCTCTAATGGATCAGGATCGCCCTAAAAGGAACTGCTTTTAGAATTGTCATGTGAGAACCTTCGCAGGACAGTTCCCCTGGGATACATCATAACTGATGAAAATTAGTAGAAAAAAAGTGAAAATTGTCTTAAGGTCATACAGAAAATGAAGAAAAATTTATGTAAGGAAATCTCCTATTTCAGTAAGAACAGTGAGAATCTGTGGCATCTGCACTGTGACCTATTCCCTCTCCCCTCCACCCCCCAGCTCATGATGATTGAAGCCTCACTCTGGATGGATGTGGCCAAAAATACAGGGTTTCTTCTACCCATTCCCTCCAAACCCCATCGCCCCAGCCCTCAGTCAAGGGCTACTGTATTTCCCTCAGGAGAGAGAGGCCATCAGCAGTTTTTGTTCTACCCAGCTCTGTGTTGCAGAAGGGACATTCTGGTTGAGAGGTTGAAGGCTCACCTTCTTCTCTACAGTCTCCACACAGTGGGTGGAGGCTGTACACCAGGCATAGCAAGCTGGGAGCACCGGGGCCCCCATTACCTTTGCCTCGGCTTGCTCACAGGGTGGAGGAGCCCCACCAGGAGAGGGAAGCTGAGAAGACCAGAGGGTACAATCTATTCCTAGTGCCCTGAACGTACAGCAGAGATGTCCCTCTGAGAGCAGGAGGCACTATCCCTACTCCCAGTCCTGATGGTGTGGGTTACAGATTTGCCTAGGTTGGAGAAGCAGGCCACAGAATGAAAAGCACCAACAATCTCTCCAAAGGAATGGATGGAGTGTGGAGACTGTAGCTACTCTATCAGAGAGAACTAGAGAAAGAGATTGATAAAAAAAACTCTTGAAGCCAGCATGAATCTAAAAGACTGCCCTCAAAAATCACCTTTGCAAAGGAACCTAGATTTAATTAGATAAGGCTATGAAGCAATTTACAACTTCTGTCAGAAAAAGTTTAGCCATTGTCAATAGAACAAGAACGGTTGGTGTGACATAGATGTAACCTGGCAGCCAAGGAGAGTGGACTGGAATGCACATGTGTGAACAATGACGACTTCACTATGGTAGTCAGGGAGGGTGGTAGGCACCATGACTGAGCATGTGTGCTGTGTGGCCATCACATTCAAAATGACTGAGTGGGTAGAGCCATGAATCTGCATCAAATTTTGCATTAAGCTTGAATGTTCTTCCGCGGAAACTATACAGATGACTCAGAAGGCCGCAGCTGTGGGCAACTGGTGATTGGAAGCTTCATCATGACAACATGCCTGCTCATGTATCATGTCTTGGGCAGACTTTTTTGGCAAAACATCAAATCACCCAGGTGACCCAGCCCCGCTACAGCCCAGATCTGGTGCCCTGTGACTTCTGGCTTTTCCCCAACACTAAAATCACTTTTGAAAGGGAAGAGATTTTAGATCTTGAGATTCAGGAAAATACAACAGGGCAGCTGATGGTGATTGGAACTGTGTGAGGTCCCAAGGTGCCTACTTGGAAGGGGACTGAGGTATCATTGTCCTATGTACAATGTTTCTTGTATCCTGTATCTTCTTCAAAAAAAGTCTCTGTTTTGCATATTACATGGTATTGCATGCATGTACCTTCTGGACAGACTTCGTATATCCCAGGGCATAGTCTAAACAACAGCAATCAGTCAGCAATTAGTGGAGCCCAACAGATGCTTGTGATACTGAGAGAAGCGGACAGGTTAACAAAGAGATCAGGGGAAAGACAGTCAAAATGAGCCCAGTTAAACTACTGCCATCCCAGGGTGACCATGCCATGCCCAGGGCAGTACCCTCTGAGGAGCAACATTCAGGGCTTTAGGCTGTGGGGTAAAGAGACTTCACTAAAATCTACAGCCCCATCATTAAACAAATAAATAAACAAACAGCAACAATAATACAGCCTAGCCCTGACCATATGGCTCAGTCGATCAGGTGTTGTCCTGCAGAGTGAAGGGCTGCTGGCTCGATTCCTGGTCAGGGCACATGCCTAGGTTGTGGGCTGATCCCCTGGTGTGCACGAGAGGCAGCCAACTGATGCTTCTCTCACACATTGATGTTTCTCTCCCTCTCTTTCTCCCTCCCTTCCCCTCTCTCTAAAACTAAATAAATAAAATCTTAAAAAAAAAAATAATATGGCCTAGAGGGAATCAATACTTAACATTTGTTAAAATATTTGATCTGAAATGGCCATACATGGGGGGAAGCAGGCAACAGGAACTGCCTGTGAGAGAGCTCTGATGGCAGATTTAGCAGACAAAAAATTCAATGTAACCATTACAGAGATGGTCCAAGAGTAAAAGAAAACCATGCCTAATGACATAAAGGAAGGTGTGATGACTGTGTCTCATATTCAAAAAGGGACTATAAATAAAGGGATAGAAATGGATATTTTAAACAAAAGAACCAAATAAAAATTCTAATGTGGAAAAGTATAATACCTGAAATGCAAACTTTATTAGAGAGGCTCAAAAGTTGATTTGAAGTGGCAGAAAAAAAGATTCAGATAACTTGAAAATAGATCCATAGAGATTATGCAATCTAAAGAACACAGATAAAAATAATGAAACATTAACACTCTCAGAAAAATGTGGGACACTATTCAGTATAACAACATCCATGTACTAAAATGAGAGAAGAGAGAGCAAGCAGCAGAAAAAAAATATTTAAAAAGGAAAAATGGCTGAAATGTGAAAAGCAAACACAAGGAGTCCTGAGGGAGAACTTACCATGAGGGGGTCACAGGCCTTGACAGACCTCCCGGCACACAGTCCAGGCGCTGGGCTAGCTCTCAGCCGGCACAGCCCACGCTGGCCATCCGCTGGTTTAGTTATCCGTGGTATGGGGAAATGGCTCACTTCCTGGGTGCACAGCATTGAAAGGAGAGCTGAATGATACATGAGAGTGAGGGAGGGAGGTGCGTGTGTGCCCTTATTTAGGACAGGAGCAACGTGTGCAAGTTATGCACAGATTCTGTTCTTTGGAACACTGTGTACCCATAAAGTAAAGGGAGAGAGAGGCCCCAGGTCGGGCTGGGGATGGGATGGTGTTAGTTCACGAAGAGACTTGTAGGCCACAGGGCTGATTTTTAAACTTTTTTCGTTTTGAGATAATTATAGATTCATGTAATTTGGAAATGATACCAGGGGAACCTGTGTATTATTTTATTTAAAAAATATTTTTTATGTTTAAATTACAGTTGACTTACAACATTAGTTTCAGGTGTGTAACTCCATGATTACCCTGTTAAATCTAGTACTCACCTGACACCATGCATAGTTATTACAATATCATTGACTATGTTCCCTATGATGTACTTTACATCCGATGACTTTCTGTAGCAACCATTGTGCACTTCTTAATCCCTGCACTGTTTTCACCTGTCCCCTCAAACCCACCTCCTAGATAGTAACTATCAAAATGTTCTCTGTATCTAAGAGTCTACTTCTGCTCTGCTTATTTGTTTGTTTGTCTGTTTTAGATTCCCCATATACATGAAATCATCTGGCATTTGTCTTTCTCTGTCTGACTCTTTTCACTCAGCAAAATACCCTCTAGGTCCATCCATGTTGTTGCCGATGGCATAATTTCATTCTTTTTTATGGCTGAGTCATATTATATTGTATATATGCACCACATCTTTGTCCATTTGTCGATTGATGGACACTTAGGTTGCTTCCATATTTTGGCTATTGTAAATAATGCTGCAACAAACACATAAATGTATATGTCTTTTCAATTTAGTGTTTTGGGTTTTTTTTAATAAATACCCCAAAGTGGAATTCTTTGTCTCTTGTTATAACCTTTGTTTTAAAGTATACTTTGTCTGGTATAAGTATTGCTACTTCAGCTTTTTATTTCCATTTTCATTTTCATATAATATCTTTTTTTATCCCTTTACTTTCAGTTTGTGTGTGTCTTTTAATCTGAAGTGAGTCTCTTATACACAGCATAAGTCAGGGTCTTTATTTGTTATTCATTCAGTCAATATATGTCTTCTGATCAGAGCATTTAATCCATTTGCATATAAAGTAATTGTTGATAGACATTTATTTATTGATTTTTATTATTCACATTTTGATCTTTTTTTCTTCTTTTTCTTGTTAAATAAGCTTATTTAACATTTTTTGTCCTACTGGTTTGGTGGTGATAAACTCCTTTAGCTTTTTCCTGTCTGGGAAGCTCTTTATCTGTCCTTCCATTTTAATTATAGCTTTGCTGGATAAAGTAATCTTGGTTGTAGGTCCTTGTTTTCCATCGCTGTGAATATTTCTTTCTAGTCTCTTTTTGTCTGCAAAGTTTCTGCTGAGAAATCAGTCAACAGTCTTATGGGAACTCACTTGTATGTAACTAACTGTTTTTGTCTTGCTGCTTTTAAGATTCTCCCTTTTAATCTTTGGCATTTTAATTATAATTCTTCTTGGTGTGGTCCTCTTTGGCTTCATCTTGTCTGAGATTCTCTCTGCTTCCTAGACATATATGTTGATTTCCTTCACCAGGGTAGAAAAATTTCCATCATTATTTTTTTTCAAATAAGTTTTCAATTTCTTGTTCTCTCTTATTTCCCTCCAGCAGCCCCATGACATGAATGTTGATACACATGAGGTTGTCCCAGAGGCTCCTTACACTATCTTCATTTTTTAGGACTTTTTTTTTTGTGTGTGGCTGTTCTGATTGGATGTCTTGTGCTTTCTTGTCTTCCAAATTGCTTATTTGATCCTTTGCTTCATCTACTCTACTGTTGATTTCCTATAATGTATTCTTCATTTTAGTTAGTGTAAACTTTATTTCTGACAGGTTCTATTTTATGCTTTCGCTTTCTATTTTTATGTTGTCTATCTCTTTGTTGAACTTCTCACTTAGTTCTTCTACTTTTCTCCTAAGTTCATTGGGCATCCTTATAACCAGTATTTTGAATTCTGTATCTGCATCTAGTAGATTGCTTATCTCCATTTTGTTTGGGGATTGTTTGTTCCTTTTTATAAAAATTTGGGACATGTTTCTTTGTTTTCTCATTTTGGCTGCCTTTTTTTGTTTGTTTGTTTGTCTGTTTGTTTCTATGTATTAGGTAGAGCTACTACATTTCCCAGTCTTGGTAGAGTAGCCTTATATAGCAGATGTCCTATAGGGCCCAGTGGTGCAGCCTCCTCAGTCACCTGAGCTGGACCCTCCAGATGCACCCTCCCATGTGGGCTGTTTCCACCCTCCTTTGTAGTTGAGCCTTGATTGCTGTTGGCATGTCAATGGGAGGGATTTACCCTCAGCCTATCAGCTGCAAGAACTGGCATAACCACTGTGGAGGATCAGCTGTGCAGGGGCCAACTCCATAGAGCAGAACTTACTTTAGCAGGACTCAGGTACCTGCTGAGTCCACCCCTTCAGTGTGTTGCTTGTGAAAGTGGTTGAGTGGTGCTTCCATGTGGGTCTGAAACTTTCCATGGGTGTGCTGGCTCTGGGGCCTGATAGGATGTGCAGGCCAAGGTCAGCCACCGCCCAGCATGAGCTTCAAAGCAATGTGCAGGTGGCTGCTACATGTGCTGGGCTTGGCGGTGCTTAGGAAAGGACAAGCTATGAACCAAGTTTGGCTGCCACTGGTGCCAGGCCTGAGACCACTTAGCAAGAGGTAGAGGATATGCAGAAACCAGATGATGCTTGTTTGAGAGTTTTCAGGAAAGTTGGCAGAACGAACTGTTTATATGAAAGCTAATGGAAGGATCTTGTGTTGGCCCATAAGTTGGGTAGGAATGGGTCTCAGGGAGTCACCAGGGTGGGGTGAACAGTATTAGCCAGGTTGATGGCGACTCACATATGATGCCTGCCTGCCAAGAGGAGGAGGTCTCAGCAAAGGAACAATGGCCTCTGCCAGTACTTCGTTTTGGGAGAAAGCTGCCCCCTCTAGTCTTCATCCTAAAGCCAGACAATTCAGAGTCTCCCTGTATGTCTCTGGTACCTTTTGAGCTGGTGTCCCAGTGCTGGAGCTCAGAGGGAGTGAGCCTGAGTAAGTCCATGTGCTGGCCCTTTAAGAAGACCTTCCTGGTTCTCCAGGAGCCCTCCATCTCCCTTGGCCAGAAGTTATGAAGATCTTTTCCCAGCACTGGAACCCTGGGCTGGGGGTTCTGGTGTCGGGCTGGAAACCCTGGCATTTTAGGGAGGATATCTGCAGCTGACATGTCCCTCCTGATTTTTAACTGGCACACATAGGTGTGGGACCAGTTTGTTCTGTGTCTCTGCCCTTCCTACCAGTCTTGAAATGGCTTCTTGTTTTTATTCTTGGTTATAGGACTTCTGTTCAGCTAGATTTCAGGGAGTTCTGAATGATAGTTGTTCTGTAGTCCAGTTGTAATTTTGATGTAGTTGTGGGAGGTTCCATGTACCATATTTACCTATGTTGCCATTTTTACCAGAAACCTCTGAACCTGTGTATTCTTTACCCAATTTCCCCTATTGGTGATATCTTGCAAAATTGCCATGCAATAGTGCAACTAAATATTGACATTCATACAGTCAAGATCCAGAACATTTTCATCACTAAAAAGATCTCACACGTTGCCCTTTTATAGCTATATTTACTTTCCTGTGGCTTCCACCTCCGTCTTATGCCCAGGCAAACACTAATCTGTGCTCCACTTCTATAAGAGCAATGAAAAATCACTGCGTAGTGAGACCGTAGAGTTTGAAGAGCAATTAATTGTTTGAAGGTAGATGTTTAGAAGCAGTTATAAATTTCAAAGAAATCTTATACAATAGGGTCAATACTAGTTTCAGAATGTCAAACAATATTGTTAATTCTTAATATGAATTTAATATTTAGCTATAGAAATTTAGAAAGTCTGAGTAAACAATTGATAAAGAAGTCAACAAATGGATTAAATAGTAAAATTGTTCAGCCAACTAAATCTTAGTTAGCTAAAAGAGATGTGCAAGAAGCTCTCTATGAAGGTATCAGGAAGAGTTACAAATATGTGGGACAAAAAGAAAATTGAAAAATGAAGCAGGACATGGATTGTCATTTTTAATTTACTGCAACAAGCAGGTGTTCCCTGTATACAAGCGTCCCTTTACTAGCTAGTCGGACCCTGGTGGACTGAAAGAACGTCACTTCTGTGGGTTTGGAATGTACTCAGTGAGAAGGGAGGAGATCCAGGCTGAGGAGGGCAAGTGTCTCTGTGGTAAGCTTGAAATACCAAAAAACATGGCCCAGATGCTAGACAGCTAGAGGAGAAAAAGGCCACACAAAGCTTAGGTTGGAAACAAAGCATAAACTCGACTTGTTCAATATTCTTGTCCATGAACAATGGATGTTTTAATATATGAATAAGAGTGAAAAGAGAGTATGGATCTGTTATTTTCAGACTTGGTGCCCAGTCGAATTACCTGAGGAACTTTGAAAATGATCAGTGCCTCTTACCCTCCTCAGAGATTATGGTTTAGTTGGTTGGGGTATGGTCTGGGCACCAGGATTTTTAGTAGCTCCACGATACTGATGGACAGCCGATTTGAGAAAGATTAGTTAGATGTAGACTTGTTCAATATTGCAAGATAGGTGATATATGTATTTATATATGATGATTCTTTCAAAAACTTCTTGAATTCAGGTAAATAAGTTATTTTATAAATAAGACTATTAGAATTGAAATGAAATAACCCCTACAAACTTACAGCATCCATGGAAATGGTTCTCAGCTCTCCCTCCACATTTGAATCACCTCAGAGAGCATTTGAAATATTCTAGTACCTGGCTCCCACCTTAGATCCGGGTGGGCCTCTGTCCCAGACAACAAGCATTTTTGAAACAGAGGATTCTAATGTACAGCTAGGCTTGAGAGCTGCTGAAGCAAATTGCAATATTCAAATAGATGTTACTAAGCACCTGAAATAAATGTATTAGCTCATTTGGACATTAACTTGAGTTCAAAGTTTCTGGCAACGAATTTGAAGGGGAAACATGTTACATTGTTTCTATTTTCTAAATGAAGTTTATAAAACTCTTAATTAGAGATGACATATTTCTGGAATGGAATTTAAAATTCAATTTTCCTGGGCTGACGCTTGTATAAAGTCTTAAAAATTGACTTAAGGCTTCAACCAACTCCTTATAAAAGACACTGGCATGTTGCTCCCATGAATACTTTTTATAGAGACCTGTTATGGATGTAGAGAACATATTCTTAAAATGGGTCTGTAAAGAAAGTTTCAGCCAGGTAAGGAAGCCAGGAGACCTGAGCGAGTGTGTCCAGGAATATTCCCCAGACCTGATTTGCACAGGTACCCCAGTGCTCCATGAAGAGATAATGTAAAGATCTTTCTTAGCTTTAGCCAACTTCCTGAGTTACCCGAAGTTGATCCGTGGTCTGGGGAGGCTGATGAACATAGAGCAAGCAACTTGAAGGGAAAAGACTACTTCTGAGACGTAGGAGAGGGAGAGACCTGGACGACCTGGGTCATGCATTAGGCCATAACGAAGAGGGACTTGAGTGGCCATGCTGAAGTGTGACACTAAATTTTTTTTAAAGATTTTATTTATTTACTTTTAGAGAGAGGGAAAGGGAGCGAGAAAGAAAGGGAGAGAAACACCAATGTGCGAGAGATACATCAGTCAGTTGCCTCCCTCATGCTCTCAACCGGGAACCTGGCCTGCGCCCCAGTCATGTGCCCTGACTGGGAATCAAACCAGCCACTTTTTGGTTCGCAGGCCGGTGCTCAATGCATTGAGCCACACCAGCCAGGGAATGCCACTGAATCTTGCCATGCACATGTGCCTCAGAGCATATGGCTCTCGTAATCAATGAAAATACCTGCTCTCCAGCTATCTGAAAGAAAAGTCGTTCATGAAATAACATCCAATAAGTACTCGATAAGAACTGAAAATATCTGAGAGTTGGAAAAGAATGTCACAGACAAGTTTATTTTGGTATTGGTTCTGTCCCTAAGTAGCCCTTCTGATAATATTGGTTGCCTCTTTACTACTGGGTCCTTTCTCTTAATTGGTTTGAGTTGTCCCTGAATTTCTGGGTACCTCACCCCACTAGGATTCATGGTAGGAAACTGTTAGTTCCTTTTCCTGGTGAAGAATAAGAAAAAGGAATCAATAATTTCCGCGATTGTGGGGATTCATATTGTGAATCCTCAACTTTCCAGCTAAAAGTTTCTAAGCACAAGTAGTTTAACTCCCCTGTGCCTCATTTAATCATCTACAAAATGAGGATACTTGGTAACCAACAAAGTTGTTGTAAGAATTAAATAAGATGATGTTTGACAAGGGCACTGAACAATCTCTAACACAAAGTAATCGCTCAATAAAAACGAATTATTTTGTGATCATCATAGATTTTGTAATCTTCATCATCACTATCATCACCACCACCATCATCATTGCCTTCTTCTTCTTCTTCATTATCATCCCTGGACTGTAATGTAAAGGCTTCCCAGATAGCAAAACATTAAGATAGAAATCTATTTCTGGAGTGTCAATTTTACTAAAAGATTGAAAAGTTGGGATGGGAAGAGACACACTTCTCATTAAAATAAACAAATGTATCATGAGATAAATTTTTTAAGTCCTATTGATTTTGAGGCTTAGTATATAAGAAACAAAAGACATTTGTGCCTGCAAAATTTCATAAATCTACGCAACTTCATATTAAGCCTCAAAACCTCAAAGGTCACACATCCTCTCTCCTCTCTCATCAGTGGAAGTTTTCTGGAAACTTTGGGAAGAGTGATGGTGTAATAGAACTCTAGAATCAAGTACACTTTCTTTCTTTTTGAAAGGAATTTCACCACCGTAATTTCCACTAGAACATATACTGCACTTTGAGTTCCTGGTAATAATGGTATTGACATTGTTGACAGGATAGTTGAGGAGTGAACTCAAGAGACAGATGAACAAGCCAGGTCCCTTGTGTTCTGGCAAGAGCTGCTGCAGAGAAACAGATGCTGAAGCTGTGGGGTTTTTTGTTTGTTTGTTTTGTTTTGTTTTTTGAAAAATGGCTGGGAGAAGGAAAAAACCACTAAGCCTTGGTGAGGGCCTCGGCTGTTGACCTGCTCACCAGAGCTGCTACAGGGAGCCCCAGATGGGGTTAATACTTAGAGATGGTCTTTCCAGAATCCTCCGCACACTCCATTACCTAAGTCTGAGTCACTTGAAGGGAGAAGGGTACGTGTGTATGTGCGCATGTGCGTGCAAGGGAGAGGACTGGGGAAGAGTTAAAATTAGATTGGGATTTGTGGGAAGTGATGCTTTTTTGTTTTTTTAATCATTGAGGAGAGGGACTAAAGGTATCTGTGGTGCATCCCAGTGGGACTAGCTGCCTGGGAATTCAGAACAGACCCTTGAACCAAATGGACTAGAGCCAGGAGTAAGTAGGCAACCAAAGTGTTGGTGCCGTAGGCAAGAAGCTGAGGGGAAAGACTTGGAGCAACTAAGTGTTGCCAGAATTACTAGTCTCATGTTCTCTCTCAATTCTCAGATTTTTGGAAACTTTATTAGATGCTCAAGGGAATTGAATGCTCTTCTTAATTTTTGCAGAGTAGCTATTCTGTATAGACTTACAGGTGAGCCCCACTGAGTGGGTGCCAAATTTTATTCTTTAGTTGTGACCTACAGGAGGATGTCTCATTTGCACTGTTTTTCAGTAGAAATAGAGCCCACAGGTGGAGCCAGAGTTTTCATCAGCAGTTTGCACTTGTCAAGCCCTTGAACTCATGCATACTCTACAGTCTTAAAAACACTGGCTTGGCAGGAGGCTGCTCACAGGACTTGTGCGACTTTTTTGAGCCCAGAAATTTTAACCAGTTTTTGTTTAGTTGCCTAAGGCTCTCAGTGTATGAATTATACTAATATCTACTCTATGAACCTATGTAAGTATTCAAGTCATCCTCTATTTCCCACTTTTACTTGTAATAAAGAATCTGGTAATGAAGAGGTTAAACAGTTTTAAAAATAAAAATAGTTACATAAACTGAATTAAAGTTTTATAATTTTTCTAAGATTGAATGGAAAGAACATTAAAGTCCACAAAAATACCACAGGGACAAATTCTCATTTTCACTGAGCTTTTCTATTTTGGTTCAAAAGAATCTGAATAATATCCTGTTATAACAGAGGATTGCAGCGAATGTCTGAAATGAAAAAGGTAAATGATTTTGGCTCAAGTATATTTAAGGTGAATAGAAAAAATAAGAACTTCTATGGCCTAAAGCATAAAGTATGGGCCTCCTAATAGGAAACATATAACTGTAATAAATTTCAGAAACTTGATAGAAAAAAGATGAAGTCACTTTACAGTGAAGGGGATGTTGCAAGAAAACTTCTGTTTTACCTCATTTTCAGCAACACTGCTCACTGACTCACGGCTATAAATGGCTTTCCAAATGTCTCCTCTGATATCATTCTTCTTGTATTTGATGCAGGCTAGTCAAAAACGTTACAATTTAATTTCCTTGAATAAATACTGCTGTGACAGCTTAATTGGGCTAAGCTATAAAATATGAATTTTTAAACCAATGACACTGATATTTATCATGGCATACGAAAAATCTGACCAATTTCCACTAATCACTGGGTGTCGGATGGACTTAAAACCACGATCTTGTAAAAGCTCGTTCATGTAAAATTTGTAGTTCATCAAAATACCATGAAATAGTTTTCTTTTTCAAAGTATAATTAGAACTTCTTTTTTCCACACATCTTTTTCAAGGATATATGTTATCCCAAAGTTATCCTCTTTTGTCTTCTTTCATTCAAAATATTGGTGGTTCTTTGTGGGAATTGCTCATTCACAAATATTGGAGAGGCACAGTCTCAAGAAGCCATGGATTGTGGGAGCATCAGTTCTGCACTGGCTCTTAATTTGTTTAGGATTTTTTTGTTTAGGATTTGTCCCTGGTTAGTCAATGTCTCCTATATGTGTTCCAAATTAAAAAAAAAAAAAAAAAAAGATTCCTATAATTTAGGACCCATACAAACTTTTTCTTCCCTAAGAAAATTTTGTGATTTTTGTTTTCTGATACTGAAAAATAGTATATTGACATATTATCCAGCTCATAACCAATGATACCCACTCATAGAAAAGATACAGATAGGAATTGATTTGTTGATTTGTTTGTTTAAAGAAATTTGATATGTTCTTACTTCTAAGTTACCAACTTTTTAACTTACATTCTTTGTGGTGGACTGCCTTGGATTTCACATGGAAATAAAGTTAATGTAAGCAGACTGACTCTCCATGACTTCCTCACAGTCCATGCCAAGGCATGGCTGGGTTAAACCAAATTTGTGGTGATGGCTGGCCAAGACAAAGTGAATCTCTTGTGTCTGTGCAAATAAATGAGCATAAAGTAGTCCCCCTTCTCCATGAGGGGTGCATTCTTAGACCTCTAATGGGTGCTCCAAACCACAGCTGAAACCATATACACCATGTTTTATACATACCTACCTGTGATAAAGTTAAATTTATAAATTGGGCACAATAGGAGATTAACAACTAATAATAATAAAGTAGAACAATTATAATAGTATATTTAATAAAAATTCCATGAATGTGGTCTCTGCCCCTCTCTCAAATATCTTGCTGTGTAAGTACTCACCTTTTCACTTACAGGAAGCCCTTTCCGGCTTCTCCTTGGCATATATGCATCGACTCATTAGCACTACTACTCTTGTGCTTCGGGGCCAGTATTAAGTAAAATGAGGGTAACTTGACCAGAAACACCTTGAAAAACAACCTGAGAGCCCAGGCAGCTACTGAGTAGTGAACTGGGAGCAGCGTCTACAGCATCTTCCCGACAGGAATAGGCGCAGGATGTCGCGAGATTTCATCATGCTACACAGAATGCTGTACCATCTAAAACGTATGGATGGCTTACTTCTAGAATTTTTCATTTAAAATTTTTGGTTTGCAGTTGACCGTGAATGAATGAAACTGCAGAAAACAGAACCATGGGTAAATGAGGAATTACTGTGTACAGAAATAAAGCCTTTTAATGCGTACTGTCCTCGAAGATTTTAGAATGAGCTGCCTGGGTCTGGCCACATTCTTTCAAGACCCACTCTCTGTCACAGGAAAATTCAACAAACCCATCTGTGTTAATTATTATATTCTTTCTATCTGACAGGAGTGCCTTATCGCAAGGAAATTCTGAAGACAATAACACCTCCAAGTATTGTATAACACCTGCACAAAAAGTTCTAGCACTTTGCAGACTAGTGAAGGAGATAATTTAGGATTCAGGGGTTTTGCTTTATATCTCCAGTAGTCTCCAAAATAGTTTTCTCTCAGATTCTTTATATGATGACTTAAATGGACCTCCAGAGATCCACAGCAATGTAAATTATTCCCATTTATGACAATGCACATGAATTTAGTCTGGTGGAGAAGATAAATCTCTGTTAAGTGGACATCTCATTTGAATGGGTCTTAACACCTTCTTTAACTTCTACGTGGTCCTTTTTGCTATTTGAGAGGTTTTTTTTATCCAATCTTAACCCACAGCTTCTGGAATCAATGCTAATTTCAGACGGCTAGTCCGAACGTAGTAAAGAACAGCTCCGAGTGAACGAGTGGCGCTTGGAAGGAGGGGTGGGTGGAAGAAGAGCAGCTCTGATGGACATCTGACTGCCCGCATGCTGTCTGTTTAGTGTCCTGAAACAGCAGCACTCTGGAGAGTCAGCCTTCCCAACAGGACAGTGATGTTATCTCCTGGCAAACTTGAAAGCAGAATAAACAGCACATTCCTCTTCATTAAAGTACGTCACACTGCTGATTTTTTGCATGTTAAGAGTTTACCAAAGAAATCTGGAACCACTAAATGTTACTTGCTCAACCATTACCCTGTAACCATAACATTTAGCTCTTTGGAAGAAGGAAGCAAGATGAGGAATATGGTAAATTATCCAAAATCCTTCTAGATAGCAGATGCACCCATCAGAAAGTCAACGATGCTTGTCAGTGTTTAAGTCTCTAACTCAGTGTTAATTTTTATGAGCATCGAACTGCTCTGAGAGAGGAGGTAAGCTGGACTGCCTCAATATCAGGGATTTCTCATTCTATCAAAGATCTCCAAGAATATAATACAAATCCTGGGAAAGTAGGGTCCTTAAAATATTTAAAACAATAAGCATCCCATTGTTAAGTTCTTTGTCAAAATTAGTACTATGTCCCTCTAAAGCTTATGTGTTAAAACTTTATCCCCAAAGTGATGGTATTTGAAGGTGGGGCCTTTGAAAGGCCCTGAGGGTAAAGCCCTCATGCAGGAGATTAATGCCCTTATCAAAGAGACTCCAGAGAGCTCTTCTGCCTCTTACGTCACGTGAGGGCAGGGGTTGAAGACAGTCACCTGTGAACCAGGAATTGACGCTCACAAGACACCAAATCTGCTGGCCTTCACCTTGGACTTTCCAGGCTCCAAAAACTAAGAAATAAACTTCTCTTGATTGTAAGACATCAGTATATGGTATCAGTATATGATATTTTATTATAGCAGCCCAAATAAGATGGGGGATAGAAAAATACCAGGCCAGGGGTGGTTGCTACATCATGTAGGGTAGTCTGGAAAAGTTGACATGTGAGTTCATGCCTCCAGGAAGTGAGAAAGAACATTCGTTCAGAGAGAACAGGTACAAAGGCCCTCGGCAGGATTGTTAAGAGCATGTTCAAAGAATGGCAAGAAAAAAAAATGTTCTGGCCCAAAGTATCACTAGTGCTGAAGCTGAGAAAGCTGCTGTAAAGCATTCCATTGTGTAAATATGCCACAAAATTCAGCTATGTAAATGACCACTGATGAAATTTGAGTTTTTCCATGTTTGACAGAAACAAACACCACTTACGTGAGTATTCTGGTGTCTGTGCCCTGGTCACATTAGCAGTTTCTCTACAAGTAGAAGTTTTGGTCATAGGATAAGCATATCTTCAACTTTCCTAGGTCGTTCCCCGTTGTTTTCCAAAACGGGTGTTAGGTTTTTTCCATTCAAAATTAAGATTTAGCTTTCTTGCATCATAACCATCATGTACATTTTCTCTCCCCTTTTTCTTCCTGTCTATTTATATCACTATTTGGTTCAATAATCATCCATGTTTATTTTCACAGAGTAAATTTGCTTATATTCTATCAATGTAGTTGTGACTACATATCTTATTCCTCTATAAGAAAAAATCGGGAGGGCAGAGATTAAGTAATGCCTAAATTACTTTTTGTTTGCTTACTTTCTATGTAACTGCCATTCATTTATCCTTCGACACTTCCGTGGAACTGCAAATCCTATAAATATGATCAAATGTAACAGGTAATCTCTCAGTTCTATTTTTATTTTCTTGGAGTTACCCTTCCTTTGCTCTTCTGCTCCTAATCAGATTGATTGCATTGTAGACAGATTGAACAGTATTTTTTTCTTCCCTCTATCATCTTGGGAATTGTTTTTGAGTCTTTCCTGTTTGGGGTTCACCTTTTTTCCTGGATTCTTTAATTTCCTTCCTTAATTTTGCTTAAGCACACCTTGGTAGAGGAACTTTACATTCTATTTTCCCTCAACTTCACCTTTGAAATTCTTTTATTGTGTTTTCTCCCCTAACACATTTCCAACTTCCAAGAGCACTCTCTCAGTCTTGGAACGCCCCTTTTGTTCACATAACATCCTGTTTTTTTTTGTTTCTTACTGCTCCGGGAGAACGAATGATACTTATGTGGGTTTTTCATTATGCTTCCTGTGATTTTTCTGCCTCCTCAGCTTCCCCACTATTTTTGGTTTGTTTCAGGTTCTGTCTTTCACTTCAGAAATTTTCCTAAGATGTCCACTGGCCTTTTTCTGCTCATTCAAATTCAAAAGCGTAGCATTGCCCCAAATGGTGTGGCTCAGTTTAGTGGGTGTCACCCCTCAAAGTGAACGGTGGCCAGTTTGATTCCCAGTCACGGCACCTGCCTGGGTTGAGGATTGGCTCCCTGGTGCCACAAGAGGCAATGTTTGATGTTTCTTTCTCACATTGATGTTTCTCTTTCTTTCTCCCTCTCTTCCCCTGTCTCTAAAGATAGATAAATAAAATCTCTAAAAAAGAAAAGTTTGGCACTAAGAGGCTAATTTGAAATTCTCTGTATGTGGGCACATAACCTATTTTGGTGAGAACACTTTTTTTTTTTTTGTAAAATAAAGTATCTGAATTTTTTTTTCTTGAGCCAGGTTGTCTTTGACTGACACGTATAGGTCACTGGAAGTCACTTTTCTGAGTGCCTGGTGTGTGATGAGGGCTGAAGCTCTTACTTATCTATGAGACAGGTCTTTGCTTAATCCTTTTGATTCCAGAAAAAGGCCTCATTTACACCTTCAGTTGTGTGACAAAGCCCAGGGATAACCTGGCAGAACCTCTCCAGGAAATAAGCCACATGTCATTTGGCTCACCAGGGATGATCAGGAGGTGTGCAGGATGCCAGAGTCTGATCTCTTAGACTTTTCGTCAGTTCTTCCATTTCTGTCCTCACTTCAGCTCCTTGCCTTCGAGGCCTCCTCCAATTCCCAAGTCCCTTCTGAGCTGTGAAACACATCACACTGCCTCCCTGGCAGACATTTATTAGAGGAAGCTGAAATCTGAATAAGTTGTCCCTCATTTACCTGGTTTGCATCTCACACAGTTTTGTTACACTTCTAGTCCACTGGTGCCTACTTCTTCATCTCTGTTCTTGTGGGTTTATACCTTTTTTTTTCTAGTTTTTAGTGGAGTTTTGGAAAGAGGATGAGGAAAAAAATATATATTTCATACACATATCTTTAACCAAAAGCTTAATCCTTCTTTATTGCTAAAGTGATATCATATATGATATATAATGCATGATATATAATGCATATATATATGCATGAGTGAACAGGAAATGAGAAAACAGAAATGTATTGTCATCATATTACACACATACATTCATGCATACAAATTGCTCTAGATAAGGTCTCTAAAGTTTTCTGAATTGACAATTTCTTTTTTTATTGTGCTTCAGTTATAGTTGTTCTACCTTTTTCCCCATTGCTCTCCCCTGCCCCGTCCCCACTCCCCACAGTTAATCTCCCCCCATTAGCCATGCCTATGAGTCCTCTATTCATATTCCTTTGTTTGCCCCTTCACATTCTTTCCTCCCTTATCCCCCTCCACTCTCCCCTTTGGTCATTGTTAGTTTGTTCTTTATTTCCATGTCTCTGGTTCTATTTTGCTCATTTGTTTGTTTTGTTGATTAGGTTCCACTTATAGATGAGATCATATGGTATTTGTCTTTTACCGCCTGGCTTACTTCACTCAGCAAAACACTCTCCAGTTCCATCCATGCTGTCATGAAGGGTAGGAGCTCCTTCTTTCTTTCTGCTGCATAGTATTCCACTGTGTAAATGTACCACAGTTTTTTGATCCACTCATTTACTGATGGGCACTTAGGTTGCTTCCAGCACTTGGCTATTATAAATTGTATTGCTATGAACATTGGGATGCATAGATTCTTTTGAATTGGTGATTCAGGATTCTTAGGGTATATTCTCAGCAGTGGATTGTGGGATTTAAAGGCAGTTCCATCTTTAGTGTTTGAGGAGATCTCATACTGTTTTCC
Source organism: Micronycteris hirsuta (assembly GCA_004026765.1). Taxonomy (NCBI): domain Eukaryota; kingdom Metazoa; phylum Chordata; class Mammalia; order Chiroptera; family Phyllostomidae; genus Micronycteris; species Micronycteris hirsuta. Next base: position 9,304 of record PVJI01014059.1, on the reverse strand, counting down.
ACAGTGGCTTCACCAGTCTGCATTCCCACCAACAGTGCACTAGGGTTCCCTTTTTTCCACAACCTCACCAGCACTTGTTGTTTGTTGATTTGGTTATGATGGCCATTCTGACAGATGTGAAGTGATATCTCATTGTGGTTTTAATTTGCATCTCTCTGATGGATAGTTTCAGAGCTCACTTTTCTATTTGCTTTTTACTCTGATTCTCAGCTTCCTTTGTTTTTGTATCACCTTCTCCTTGACTTCCGTGATACCAGTCCTCTTTGTGCCTTGCAGTCTCTTCTTAGTTCCTCTTCTCTGTCCACTTCTCTTATATTTGTGACCCCTGTTATTTTATTCTCCATCTCTCCTTTCCTTTTTTCCTACCTTTTCTGCTTTTCCTTGAGCATTTCTATTCATCCTCTTTTTTAATGAGCATCTCTAAACCATGATAGATAAACTTTTCTCATTAATCCAGATAGATCTACATTTTTCTGTGGATGCCATATGGTACCTGAAGCTCATTATATGCAAAGCAGAATTCACTAGATCCCAGAACTTTTTTTCTCCTCCAATTCAATCATCGCCTCTCTTTTCCCTTAATATTATTTATAAGCCAGGGTTTGGTAAATTATTTTCTGTAAAGGCCAGATAGTAAATATTTTAGGTGTTGTGGGCTATATGGTTTTTGTCACAGCTACTCAGTTTTGCTGCCATAGTGAAAGGCAACTGTAGTTGATATGTAAACAAATGCATGTGACTATATTCCAATAAAACTTTATTTACAAAATCAGGCCACGAGGCAGAATTTGGCCCTTGGCCATAGTTGACTGATCCCTAATCTAGGTTAATGGTCATTCAAGCCAGAAGCCTTCTAATTGAACTTTACTCTTATCTGATCCATATGTTCAAATGAATCCATCTTTCCCTGTGACCTGGCCTGTTTCCACCTCCCCACACACTTTCCTCTCTCAGACCCTCATGTCTTTAATCTGCCAGTTGCAGTAGCTGTTACCCAGTCTCATTGCTTTCTGTGTCGTCATCCTCTAGTCGCTGCCCCACACGGCTTCCAAATCAGTCTTCTGACAAAACAATTTACCCTATCTTTCCTTGCTTAAAATAGTCAATGCTTTGCAAATATCTAAACGGCAGGGCTTCCCCAATTGTAGGCACATAAGAGCCCCCTGAAGTCTTGGTTAAATTCAATACTTCTGGGCCACACCTGAGAGATTCTGATTATATAAATCAGAGTTGGAGGCCAGGAATCTGCATTCTAAACAGACATCCTGGATGAGTCGGTGGCATGTGGTCCTCAGACATCTGACGCACACAGGCCATGGGAAAGGGTGAACCCCGCTGTGTGGAAGACAAGGCCCTCCCTGCCTTGCCTATCTCTCTAGCCCCACCTCCCTTTGCCCCTCACCAAGTATGCTGGGATTTAACATTTTTCTTGGACTGGCCAAGCTGTTTCATCACTTCTGGTTTTTCTATAAGACAGCCACTTTGCCAGCAATGTCAGTAACTTCTTGTCTTCTTAGCAAACCTCCTTTAAGGTTCAACTCAAGTACCAATTCTTCTGATGAGTTTCCCTGAACTCCCAATCCTTACCACGTACTTATTGATATTCCAGTGCCTATACCATATGAACTGCTTTTTATTTATTTATTTGTCTACCTCTCCTATTAAATTGTGAGTTTCTGGAGGGCAGGGGCTAATACTCCTGCATTTTTGTATGCCTATATTTTAGAGAGTCCACTAAAATTTTACAGTAATGCCACTCGAAATTTGTTGATTTGATTAACAAATTGGCCTGTGGATATTTGTATTTATATTTTTTAGATAATTAAACCGAGGCTGTGAGATGTTAGCCTACTTGTCTGAGGCCAACCATGTGGCCCAAACAGTGAAGGCTGCCATATTGTTTTGACTCGGGGTGGTCTTTCCATTCAAAATACCGTCTTTCTAATGGGATGAGATTGTCCCTTGTGCTCAAGTAAGCCTTGAATCTTGGGAGCATCCAGGTGTCCAGTAGGATTTTCCAATTGGGGTATACTTATTTTTGATCTATTGATTACTTAACGCTGTCACTTGTGAGGCTGACTAATGAATGAGAGCAAGAGGTCCAGTGTCGTTGCTGTCTACAAGCTCAGCCTCTGCATTGTTCAGATTTCTAGATATGCCAACCTTAGGGCTGCCACATTTCCCGCCTACCTTACTATAATCAGTTGCGTGGGCACTATTATTTTTATTGTTACTTGACAACTAACTGTTAAAATGAAGATAGGCTCTTTTTGGTGACGACTTAAAGAGAATACTACCTATGTTTTCCTTACCTGTACTTCTCAAATAACCTCTGGAGTTCACAACTCCTATATCAACAAGTGCCCAGCTAGGTAAATTAGGTAGGCAGCTGAAGTCCCGCCAAGGTCAGGGATAAATCATAGAAACTTTCGGAACTGAGTTTAATACAACTACATGGGGAAAGAGTAAATTCTAATTCTTGATTATTTTGGGCAGGTGAAGAAAGGGATTATGTGCTAAGAGACACCAACACATGAACTTTGAGAGCAGTCAGTATGCAGTCACTTAGTTCTCATTTCATTTTGTCTTGTATTTACTTTTGTTATCATTTATCTCTTATCAAGTAGGAACCTCACATTTTATTAATTTTATCCCACCTTGGACATAGTGAAGATTCAAAAGGAGCTTGTGAAATAAAACGAGTAGACCCAAAATCTCATTTCAACCTTTACCCTTTGACTTATAATACAAAGTGATTAAACAATCAAATGCTCCAAAAGCAGGCAACCAGAGAAACCCAGGCATGAAAGGCCATTGGAAACTATCAGCCCAGTAATCAACCTTGGGAAACTGAATGTCTGTGTGTATACCTGGTTCCTCGCGACAAATAAAATATAACAACAACACAGCATAGAGACCAGACATTTGGCATTTTAATTGAAAAACTTTCATATTTTCTTGATAATAGTATATTTAACATAAATATTTTGTCTACTTGTAACACTCATATTTCCTTTAAACACTTATTCAATTAGCATTTAATAAATCATTGCCTGCACAATGAAAAACAAGCTGGTATTTTTTTTTAAACAATTAAAATTTTTATTGACTTTGTTTTCATAATAAGGAATCCATGACTATAGAAGTTGCCACTTTAAGTGACCACAGGACAACAAAAGATATAATTACTTTACATGATCATTATAATATTATAAAGTTAGCTACAGCATACATATGTTTTGCTATAAACTATATTCCTTTGGCCATATGTAAGCTGTCAGTACTGAAAGGTGCTTGAACATGCACCCCTATCAGCAATGTATAAAGGAGAAAATAGGCTAAAATTGCTTATAAGTATTTTACTTTTAACATCAACGTTAACACTGTTTTTGTCTGTTGCTATATTATATAGTTCTGAATACTAGGAAATGTGTTTTAACATTAAACAGTGGTACCTTTTCCTATCTTGATCTTAATTATGCCAAGGAATTACATTTGTTTCTTATCAACATTTATCAGTCAAAATTTTGAGCCAAACATTTTTAGAAAAGCTTCTGAACACAATTTCATGCTAAATAGTGCATGCGTATACTCCGTATGCAGTTTCAAGATTTGGCAAGATGATTACAGACCTCAATTCTGACGTGGAGAAAGATAAAGTACTAAGTATGTAAATGAGGGGGAAAAAACAAAACCCAGTACATGATAATAAAAATGAGCTAAAACTTAAATAGAAATAAAAATATATTAACAAACTAAAAATATTAGTTTAATATATATATTTTTTGGATTTTGCTTAAAATCCAAAGTTTGAAATATCTCTTGTGATGGCAGGCATCTGAAACAATGATGGGGAAGAAATTAATAAACAAGGCCGCAAGGGGACCGCTAAATAGAATCCATACGACAGGTGAATTAATTTCTGTCCTATCATGCTGGCCACACTGTTGAATCTCGGTTCACCGTGTTATCTATTCCATGCTGGCAAAAAACAGCATTGCTAGCTCATTTCCAGCATGTGGCCCTAGGTTAGCAAAAGAAAAAGAAAGAGAAACTGTTATATTTTAAGAGTGTGTGAAAGCTCTGGGGCCCAATTTGTTCCTGGAGCCACTCTGAGAACAGTACGCTGTGTTTGCTGGAACAGAACCAGGAACTTCTGCATTGATGTGACAGGGCAATGACGAGTGTCAGGCTAAGAATGGGAATCTGTCCCCATGGGTTTTCTCCCACCCCCACCTCATTTCCTCTCTCTTCCATTTTCTCTTGTACTTTCACACACATCCCAAGTTAACTTAAGGCACTTTGCTAGGGAGATGAAAGAATTAGGCAAGAATGCACAAAATAAGAAGTTCTTACCATCTCAAAAAAAAAAACCGTTTTGTCTGTGACAGAAAAGCACCATATCAAGAATTTATCTCTATTAGTTCCTTACAAAAATAATATAAAAAATTAGTAATAAGCTTTACAGGTAGCTGTTAAATTGCCTAATTAGTGTGATCTTAACAAATAGTATTTTAACTATCCTATTATACATACGCCAGGGAGCATTTTAACTGCAGCACTGGTGGGAGTGGACGCTGCCTTTTCCTTGCCATGTGAACTTTGCTCCAGGCAACTCACATTCTGTTGGTTGTGGGGCTACCTGCGTCCTGCTCTGCAAAGGTAGGAGCCCTGGGACCCGCCCTCAGTTTAGTCGCCCACACACTGTGTTGTTGTGGCAAAGTATTTACAGATGAGAAAACTGAACAAGCAGTGTTTAAACTGCAACAGAGATACTGAAAGAACCATGTTTTAATATTCCTGAAAAAAACTGTAGGTAGCATTTTCTTTGCAGAGCACTTAAGTGAGAGATTTCAAAGTAGTCTTTTGGCACAGCATTCCAAGCTTTCTCCCTCCTTCTGCCACAAAGCATTTGATATTTTCCGAATGTAGAAAATGAAATGATTTGCAAAAAAGTTTGATCCCTCTCTCTGATACTCCCTTCTAATCATTTAAATGTCTCTAATGTAAAAAAAAAACAAATACACCAGCTAAACTGCTTATACATTTTGTATCCAATGGTGTGACACGATTAATAAGAGTTTTTAATAGGGTTTAAAAAAATTTTCAATTAAGTGATTTAAACTTCACTTAAAAATTGTTTTACAGTGACCCATTTTTCCTTGATGTCAGATTAACATTAATTTAAAATAAACCTCTTTAGTAGAAATTCTGAGTGAGCTCAATTTAAATGTAAGCAATGTGTGAACATACTGGAAGTTGTGTAGAGCTACATTGAAGTGCTGACTGTCAAAAGCTAAGTGCTTTCACAAGGAAGCTTTCTTAATTGTCACTGCTTTTCTTCTCAGTCTGCACACAGCTTATGAAATGTCATGTGTAACTCAATAATCACTCTTACATTTTTACATTGTTTTGTGCAAACACAGTTTGTTTTCTTTCGGCAAAGGCCTCATTGCTTCAATGACTTCTGTCCACAAGGAAGAAAATGAAATTAAGTGAATATTCCTTCATTCAAGATGAGCTGTATTTATTACTTGAACGGAAGTTGTCATATCCGTGCTCATTAGCTTTGAACTTCAAGCACGACTGCTTTTCCTCCAAAGACTGTTTTTCTTCAAATGACTGGCACCAGCAGCATAAGCATGACTGTGTAAAACAAAGTCACTTGTTACATATTTACATCAGCTCTATTGTCACGACGCCTCCTGCTCTCTAGGGTTCCGACTATACATGAGCATGTGTGTGGAAGTGTGTATAATTAATTTTAATAAAACTGTACTACGCATACTACTTCATAGCCTGCTTTCTCTCACTTGACAGTGTTATAGACATCTTTCCCTATCAATGAAATTAATATTACATTGCCAGTTTTTTCAGTCACATGCTAATCTCATTCAATACTGTTGCACAATAAGGTTATAAAGTATGTAAGTGTCTCACTCAGTGTTATTTATCCCATTTTTTCTTGGATTTTTAAAAATTCAAAGCTCTTTCATTCTGTTTGTTTTCTGAGAATCTGTATGTGTAAGGAAATGGGAGACCCACCGTTTTCTGCTCTGTAAAATGACGGTGTTGACCTTAATGAACGTTCTCTTCTAGCTCAAAAATCTACGAGTTTATGAGTAGGCAGGGAATTTTATAGGCTGCCTTACAGTTTAGAGGGAAGCTAAGCTCTTGGCTTTCCAATAATGAGCTGCCAGGAACAAATGGATCATTCCCAGAGAAGGGGAGGAAATATAGTTTTGTATGTTGGATTATTGAAGGGGTGAGTGGATGGATATAAGAATGTTACAATGCAAGCAGCCAAATGAGGAATAACTAAACACATTCCACACTGAAAAGCACATCTCTGCTAAGAAACGGGAAAAGAGATGAGACGTGAGTTACATTTCTTGGTTTGACTTGCCATTCTCATGTCCATGTGAAAAAGAGATCAATGTAGTTATAATCCAAATTGTGCTGCATAGTCTAAAATCTACCCCAAACAAGGTCAGTGCATTTAATTTACGTTTAGCTCTTATTCATCATATGATATCTATCAGACATCAATGCTTGTAAATTTTATTAATTTTATAAGCGATTCTAAAATTGAGGAGTTGAGGCAGCAAAGATTGGTTGACTAAGATTTATAGACAGAAATCACTTATAGTGATTTGTGAACAAAAGTCATATTAAAAAAAAATCATCCATGGTGTAATACAAGGGAAAACTGTATTGATTAGAGTTCTCTGGATAGATAGAAATATATTAATAGTTTGGAAAGGATATATTGGATGCCATATTAAAAAGACCTTTTTATTTTGAAATACTCTCTTACCTTAAAGCAATTTTTGAATCTTTTGCTCACCAAATACAGAGCTATTGGGTTAATGCAGGAATTCAGGGAGGCCATGTTGATGCCGATGTAGTCCAGTACCAACAAAAAGCTGCAAAATATAAACCAAACATGTCTGTGAAAAATATGCTGCTCTGAGCATGTGTTCTTTACAGACCTTTGTGTCTTAGTGAAGAAAAAAGTTAACCATTATACAATGGTTTTGACTTTATTAGTGGTCTTTGCTGATAATGCTTTCTCTCTCACTCTCTCCTCTCTCTCTGTGACATGCCATACACTCTCCCCTACACCATGTCCAATTCTCTTCTTTAAAACAAAATTTTATTTAGAAGTGCTGCGTCTGGCTGGAAAAAAGAAAAGATTTACAAAAGAATCAGGCCTGATATTTTCAAGCGTGCCACGTATGTATTTGGACAACTCTGGCTCACTATTCCCAGTGTTCTCCTAAGTTCCCTCTACTCCTTCCTTTAACACAGAAGTGGAGGTAAAAAACAGGGATCTTAATTGCTTATGATCCTAAATTGCTTAAGGGTCAGAAAAATGGTACTCCCTGCTTCTGCCTATAAAAGGAATCAGTGGAAAACTTCTGCATGACATTTATTTACAAAACTGTCTCTATTTTATTTTTCTTACCTCAAGAGTTCACATCTTTTGGGATCAGTCTGATCATAAAGAGTGAGCTTCAAAATCCTGCTGAGGTGAAGGGGAAGCCAACAGAGGGCGAAGACCAGGACCAGGCAGAAGACTGTTTTGGCCACTTCCCGTCTCTGAAATCAAACCACAGTCAGACCCTGAAACGCTGGCTCACCATAATCACAGTGGCTTCCTTTCCCACACGGAATAGCCAACGCTGTTTACGGACAGTCAGGGGCATTTGTAAAAATTCATGACACTGAGCTTTACACTGAATAGCTAATGTGAATTACAACTAAAATGACTAGCAATTCATCTTTAAAAAGTAATCGCTCTTTCTAGATTCCTGAGATTATACAGAATATGTCTAGATACGTAGCGTAAAAAAAAATACCAGACAGAGCAAGAAAAAGGAGATATGTCCTGGTTTATAACAACTTTAATTTGTCATTACAATGCCTTTGTCGTTCATAATCGTAATTGCAATCATGAATGAGTTAGCAAATGTTTCTACTTTCTTACCTGCTTTAAGTGATCGTTCAAAGCAATCTGCATGCCGCTCTTCTTCCTCAACATTTCACAGGTCATCAGGGTATAAAAGAACGCAGTGATGGCCAAGGGCAAGCAGAAATAGAAACTGAAGAGCCACCAATCTTTAGCTGTCTTATAAAACTATGGGGAAGAGAGAGTTTTATGATTAATTTTCCTCTGTCAGAAACTCCTATGTGACAAACGTTAAATTTAAAACAATTCATGATGGAATAATTATATTCTAAGGTCGATCCACTTTATAAACACTATATAGAATCTTTTAGATCATGTCTACTGAATGAATCATTAAATACTTATATTAAGTAATACAAACTTTTCTTAAAGGGCATTTCAACTCTCAAAAGCAATGTGCTATAAATATGCCTTAAAATTTAATCAGTTAGACAAAATTTAAAATATTTGGTAATTCAGATATTTTTGTCTTCACATAAACTAGTTATCTTTAAGCTATTCTTTTCATGAAATATATCATGTAAAGACATTGTAGTGTTTAAGGGAAATTTTCACTTTTTAACACATGTATTTCATGGAAAAAACAGATACCAAAAAGGTCTATGTTAATCTCAGTATGTTAGCTCAGTAATGTATAAATCTTACCTATCAATTAAAAAATCAAAGTTGCTTAAGACATATGCCTTTTTTCTTTCTTTCTTTCTTTCTTTATTTATTTTTATTAATTTTTTTGTTTAATTACAGTTATTTGCCGCCTCTCCCCTCCCCGCTCCCTTCCCTTCCCGTCCCACCCCCCCAGCCTACCTCCTCCCTCTTAGTTCTGTCCATGTGTCCTCTACAGTGATTCCTGAAAACTCTTCTCCCCATTGTTCCCTCCCCCCTCTCCCCTGTCTATTGATAGACTGTTCTTAATTTCAGTGTCTCTGGTTATGATTTGCTTGCTTTCTGCTTTTGTTGGTTATGATCAAGTTAAAGGTGAGATCATATGGTATTTGTCCCTCACTGCCTGGCTTACTTCACTTAGCATAATGCTCTCCAGTTCCATCTATGCTGTTGCAAAAGGTATAAGCTCCTTCTTCCTCTCTGCTGCATAGAATTCCATTGTGTAAATGTACCATAGTTTCTTGATCCACTCATTTGTAGATGGGCACCTAGGTTGTTTCCAGCACTTAGCTATTGTGAATTGTGCTGCTATGAACATAGGAGTGCAAAGGTTCTTTTGAATTGGTTTTTCAGGATTCTTAGGGTATACACCCAGTAGTGGAATTGCTGGGTCAAAAGGCAGTTCCATTTTCATTTTTCTGAGGAAGTTCCATACTGTTTTCCACAGTG
>PVJI01014058.1:0-45495 GCA_004026765.1 Micronycteris hirsuta | reverse complement strand
GATGAAAACGTTCTGAAGTTGACTGTGATCGTGGTCACACAACTCTGTGAAATACCAAAAGCTACAGAAATAGATGTATACTTTAAAGAGATGAATTGTGTGTGATAGGTAAACTACATCCTATTGCAAAAAAAGAAGTCAATTTCTAATTCACAGTATTACTTTGCCAGCGGAATCAGAACACCCCACAGAAAAAAAAATGCTACCATCAGAGTCCCGTTCTCATCAGAATTTACTAAACAAAACTTGAACACGTCTAAACAGAAGTGAACACGGCGCGCACAGTGAACACCCGTCCTACCTTTGTGGTACAGGCTGAAGCTGCTGGAATGAAGGCAGATGTAGTGCTTGTCCTCGAAGCCTTCATATTTTGTCACACAAAACAACGACCCACTATTGAACTCCAACCAGAATTCACCGTGCTTATCTTCCAGCAGATCTCCATTGTCTTGCTGACGGAGAAACCACAAGACACGGGCACCATTATTGGAACGCAGAAGATGGCACGGCTCTGGTGGCAGCCCAGCGCCTGATCCCTGACCCACCCGACACAGCGACACGGCGGGGCTGCAAACTGAGCGGTTCCATGGGGCCTCTCTGTCAAAGGCACCGCTGTCCTTCACCCCCTCTACAGCAGGCAATGCCTAGTGATCCCCTCAGGAGCAGAACCGGCTCGTGTTTTCCAAAGGAGGTGTACGTTATATGTGTCTTTTGATCTGCAGTGAAAGGTAAGTTCCTGAAGGTGCTGTCTGTCACCGTGAGGGGCCTCAGAAAACGGAACTTCCTCCGTCCCCGAAACAGCCCCGCACTCCCTCCACCACTGGGCGTGTGACCGCGGTAGAGCCTCCCTAGGATGCACGTGAAAACCACTGCGGAGCTGCGATTCCGTACCTTGACATCCGTGAACACGGCCACTAATCCGTGATTGATGCTCAGAAGAACTGAGAGGAAACTCTGCGAGTGTTTGTTCTGAGAGTCGAGTTTCTTTTTCCTGCGGGAACGATAGTTGGGGTCAAGCGCAGAAAAATACTGCAGGGTCTCCTCCTCCGATCCACTCTCCTCATCTGCGAGAAACAAACGTCCCAATTACACGGCTCTGGCAGCTTATTTTACACAAGAGCGACTTGAACATTATCACGAGAACATTTCTTTTACAACCTGTTATTTTCACAAAGAATCTGGTAAAACAATAAAAAGGTGCTTGCTGTATTTTTTCACTTTACCACTGAACTTCAGATAATGTATATGTTATCCCTACAATGATAACGTATTTAATTAGTAATATTCTCAATATATAGGTACAAGTGGTGAAATATAAATTACTAAAAGACATTATAAAATATAAATGAAAAACATCATCAATTAAAAGTCTGCTACTTTATTGATAAACCAGTCAGTGACATCAGAACAAATTTAAAATATATTACCATAGTGTCCTGGCTGGTGTGGCTCAGTGGCTTGAGTGCCAGCCTACGAACCAAAGGGTGCTGGTTTGATTCCCAGTCAGGGCACATGCCTGGGTTGTGGCCAGGTCCCCAGTAGGGGGCGCACGAGAAGCAACCACACACTGATGTTTCTCTCCCTCTTTTTCTCCCACCCTTCCCCTTCCCCTCTTTCTAAAAATAAATAAATAAAATCTTTTAAAAAAATAAAGATAAAATATATTACCATAGTGAACTGTAGATTTAAATGGACTAAAGCTGTCTTTGTTGAAGGTATTGATCAGCTGACTGGCTACTGAGAGCCCAATACCATAGGAAATATTTTCAAAAGTCTCCACTGGTGAAGGAGCTGTTGGTTCCCACAGCAACAAGTCATTAAAAATCCTGTAAAGACAAAATTGAAAGATAAGTACCTAATTCCTAGTTCAACTGAAGGCAGACTAAAAAATATCCCTTTAAGAAATCACATGAATAATCATTTGTCTAAATGGTGAAACAGAAATTAGATTCCACATGTTTTTAAAAATATCAATTATGTTCATATAATGAAAAAATAACTGAGACGGCTACAATGCAGGGCAGTGAGACAGGAATTTGGACAAGCAGATACCTAATTAGACACCTGCCTACTTCTACCTGTATTACATGCATCATATTACATAAATCTACATGTACTTTAAAGAAGGGAGTTAATGAAAATATTTTTTAAAAACCCAAGAACAAAAGGAAGACCATTCACATACACGAGAGTGCTCTGTGGACTGCACCAGATCACGCATTGTCTCACGCAACCCTCCCCCTAATCCTGCAGGACAGCCAGGGAGAATCCCTACTGCCACCTGACACGTGAAGAACGTGCCTCATACAGGATAAGGGACCTGCCCAAGGTCACACAGCTGATTAGTGGGAGAACTGGGAGCAGAGCCCAGGTCATGGCCGGTTCCCAATGCACTTCTGCATTACTCAGCTTCTCTAGGGATATCTGCTTTTTCCCTCTTCACCAAAAGCAGGTTCACTGGGAAGATTGCATGAGATGAAGAATGTATACAGAACAGGAAATAAAGAGAGGAAATCTTTTTCATGTTTCAATGATTTTTGAGAGACAGAGGTAGGAAGAGAGAGAGGAACATCGATTTGTTGTTCCACTTATTGATGCATTCATTGGTTGATTCTTGTGTGTGCCCTGGCTGGGGACTGAACCCGCAACCTTGGTGTATCAGGATGACGTTCTAACCAACTGATCTACCTGGCCAGGGCCAAGAAAGGAAATCTTTCTAACTAGCAAGGTAGCCAAGTCAATACTGGTGACTAATGCGGTGACAGGTGTCAAGCTAGGCTACCACCAGGTCCTCCTTTTTTAAAGAATTAGTTGTCACTAATCAGGTGTCCTTCTGCCCTGACCCTCCCCTCATCACCCGTCTCTATTTTCATGAAAACAAAGCCTTTCCAGTGTCCCCTGTGAGGCCCTCGGTTAGACAGGGGGACCAGCAGCGTCACCCCCACACACGTAATTGAACCACGGCACCTGTGACGTAATGCCCCTGCATTTCCTTGTTTCCTCCTACGCTGCACCCTCGGCCATCTCTCTGCGCCTGGCGCAGTGGCTCTCAGAAACAGGCGCGTGCGGAAGGACTGCCAAAGGCACAGACTCACGGTAAAGCCTGGTGTGAACGCCAAGTGGTGCGCCAAGCGATGATGCAGCCCAGCCCCTCCCTGTGAGAAGCCGCCCGGCCGAGGCCTGAGCTTCCAAAGCCCCAGAAAGTACAAACCAGGCCTGAGTACCGTAACTTAAAGCAGACTGTACTCCCCACCCAAAAGGATGCTTTCTGGAAGCTTCTCTAGGTGAAAGAGACCAGGGAGAGAGGACAGAAATACGTCTCATCTCAGACAAACGGAGAGCAGTACCCCAGAAGTGTGCAGTGCTCATTTGGCTCACTGCTTCTTGGGCATTTTTATTAAAACAAAAGAGTTTCAATCCAGATCATATGGTCTGAGCTCCTATATAAATAATGAATGTATAAAATGAATTTTCTCAGGAAATGCTCTTCCTTTACCTTAGTTCCTACAACCATCTTCTTACTTTCATAGACTAAAGCGGAACTATTACTTAAAGTAAAACCTGAGTTCATGGTCTGTAAAGTTTCATTATGATTTTATCTCTTCCTTGTTTATGCTTTGATCTAAGCACAGTCTTGGTATCATTAACGCTGTAACACACTATGCGAAGTTGTTTTTTTTTTGTTTTTTTTTTAAAGATTTTATTTATTTATTTTTAGAGGAGAAGGGAGGGAGACAGAGAAGGAGAGAAACAGCAATGTATGGTTGCCTCTCACATGGCCCTCACAGGGGACCTGGCCCGCAACCCAGGCATGTGCCCTGACTGGGAATCGAACCGGGACCGTCTGGTTCCCAGCCCATGCTCAATCCACTGCGCTACACCAGCCAGGGCCGAAGTTTTTAATATCAAGAAAGAAAACACAAGATATTTAAGGACTTATCACCATGATTCTGTGATTATGAGCCTAAAATACAATAGAAGTTCAATAAATACTTAATAAAACCAACTAGGCCTGGCTGGTATGGCTCAGTGGATTGAGCACCATCCTGTGAACCAAAGGGTCGCTGGTTCGATTCCCAGTCAGGGCACATGCCTGGGTTGCAGGCCAGGTCCCCAGTGAGGGCCACATGAGAGGCAACCACACATTGATGTTTCTCTCCCTCTCTTTCTCCCTCCCTTCCCCTCTGTCTAAAACTAAATAAATAAAATCCTTTTTTAAAAAACTATTAGAATTCTTTTTTGTGTTCTATTCTTAAGGACCTTTAACACAGAAAAAACCCTCATGCACCTGAGACTGTCTTTTTAGAAAGAGCCAGTCGGCCAAGGCACGGAAGGAATAAGCCAGTATTTTACATGTATGAAGTAAAGACAGAGTTGGTTACAACTCCTATTCAGAGGCTTTTTAATTATATACATAAAAGGACATTATGGAGAACCTGAGTGGACTCTGAGGACTAGATGGGAGCGACATATAATATTAATGTCCTCGCTTTGATCGGCGAACTGTGGTCACGCAGAAAATGCCCTTGTCTGTGGGAAATGCTCAAGTGCTCGCAGTTGAAGGAGCACTAGGTCAGCAACTGACTTTCAAATGGCTCGGGGGAAAAACAGTTATTTTTGCTGTACTTGCAACTTTTCTGTAAGTTTAAGAATGTTTAACACGTTCAAAATAATATTAATTTTAAGATTTATAAATATATACTAAGCCAAATAAGGGGCAAAGAATTCACACCCTGACGAGCTTAGATACGTGGCTGACACAATCCACAGTGTGCGGGAGCACTGCAGGACTCACGTCATTCCAGGGGCCTGAGAGAGCAAGCGGCAGAGCCAGATAGAGCAGAAACTCTCCTAAGCAGCCCTCGCTGAACCAGCTCCCCCAACGGACAGATGCTCTCAAGTTGCCTGATGTAAGCAGTCAACGGCTCCACCTGCCGCACTGCCGGCTGAGGCCCGCAAGCCCACTGCCAGCTGCTGGCACAGACCACCTCCGGCAAGCTGAAAGCTGCCCCGCCAGCTGAACTCTGTACACTCAGCACGGGTCAACAGGGTTTGGCCTTGAATCTGTTCACCCTGCTCTATTTGTTATTGTAGGTATGGATGAAATAAATGTGCCAACTGGTAACTTTTAAGGATATGCGCAGAGGTGGAAAAATCCTAAAACTTAGGACACTGTGCTCAAATTGCTTTGCAACTTTTTTTTCTTTTTTAAAGATTTTATTTATTTATTTTTAGACAGAGGGGATGGGAGGGAGAGGGAGAGAAACATCAATAATGTGGTTGCCTCTTGCACACTCCCTACTGGGGGCCTGGCCAACATAGGTAGGTGCCCTATCGAAACGGTGACCCTTTGGTTCGCAGGCCAGCGCCCAATCCACTGAGCCACATCAGCCAGGGCACAACTTCTTTTTTTTCACTCCACTTTAAAACAACTGAATCTGAAAACTGTAGACAAAGGCTTTTGGGTATACATGATGCAAAAATTCCAACCAGTGACTCATACTGAAAAATTGGTCTTTTCCTATATTTTAAAAAGAAGTGGTAAATAAACATGTATTTGTAAACTGCATGTTTAAGGTGTGTATCACTGCTCTAATGCCCCAATGCAACCAACAACCAAGCACCACAGAAAGACAAAAAAATGGACGAAGCCCTCTGCCCTCTGGGCTGGACCTTGAACTAGTCATGTCGTTCTGCTCAGTCTTCTTTGCTTTGCACATCCGCAGGCTCCTGGCAGACTTTTCTCATGTATAAAATAAGGAGAACAGCCTAGAGATCAGTAGTTGCCAAACTCACACTTCAGATCACACGTAAACCCTAAGAGCTAAAATAAATTATGGAAGCTCACTAATGTAAATTTATAAATTACATGCAACTATTATTTATAAATTATGTATATTATGAAATAAATATAAAATAGAATTTTTTTAAGTTTTTTTTACGTTAAATAGAAGCACTGGCATTTTCTTCAGTCAGTCAGTGGACTGTCCTGTGAATCTCATCTTCAAGACAACTGAACTAAGTAGATCTTTCTAGAACTTAATTTTCTGATTCTGAGACCAACATTCCTGGTCACTGGTGGTTGGTGAGGAGACCTGGCTCATCATGACCAACCAGTTCAGGAATGAAGGGCCAGAGATAGTTGACACCAAGTAAATCCTCAGCGGGAAGGACAGCCTGAAGTTCCTGAAGGTGAACAGAAGTCAGAGTAACTGGCGCACATGTGGGCAGCTGGCGAAGGCAGACACCAGCCATCCTTCTCCGGGAGCGCAAGTGAGCGCCCTTCATTGCGCTGCGGGAAAGATATCCTCGGCGGGCAGGAATGATTGCAGTAACAGAGGACTCCTGAGTGCTCGTGCGTGCCAGGCACTGCTCCCAGAACTCCCCAAGGGTTGCCCCATCTGATCCTCCCAACGGCCCAGGGAGTCCGGCAGGACTGCGGCCTCCGCCTCACAGGCAAGGAGGCTGACTCACCGAGGCCAGGCAGACTGCCCGAGGCCCTCACCAGCTGTGGTCCTCACCTCTACAATGCCATTTATTTCAAATTTAAATTTTCACACAGAAGTTTGTAAGTTAGGGTTTATCATTCTAACAAGGCCCTTTTTCAAACTCTGAGAAAGGCTGCTCCTTGCAGGAAGACCTCAGGACTCCGAGTCTACCCCAGGGTCAGTTGGCCCTCCGCAGGAATGTTCCCTGGTCCTCTCATGTCACCGTACACAGAGAAGAGGTGTGTGCTCAGGACCCGCAGTGAGGTGACAGAGGGCAAAGGGAGTAAACATCGCAGTGTCCGGACACGCTGGTGAGGACACTCCGCACACTCTAACAGGTACGGTTCTATCATGACACCCACAGAGGACACGCAGGTGGGGGAGGATATCGAGGCGAAGAAAGGAAGGGGGAGACAGGGAGGTATGAGGTGGTCAGGCAGGAGAGTCCACCCCAAAGAGTCAACTGAATATGTTTAAACTCACCTGTTATAAAGCTTCTCATAAAAGCTTTTGTTTGGTAATGTTACGTGAATATTGGGCAACGTGAGCTCCAGCACATAGTGAGAATTGCTGATTGCTTTGTCCTGAAATTCTGTCATTTCTACAGGGTCTCCCGGCATCACCATCTAAAACATAACAGTTTAGCACACACACACACAAAAAATGCATCAAATAACCACATAGGTTTAAAATAGTAGTTACATCTTCTGAATCTGGGCATAGGGCTCAGTATGTCAGCAAATAAGTAAGCGTGTAATTTAACTTTTAACCAAGAAAAAAACATTGATATTATTCAATCTTGCAGTTAGAAACCTAGCACAAACAGAATATTAAGTTGTTTTCTTTTAAGAAGAAGATTTAAAGCCATTGCTACATGCTGGAGGGTACCCCTCCGTGGTCTGAGCACACCGGAACCTTACCTGCTCGTTTTCGAACATGACCCTTCGGGAGGAGAAGGGAGAAGGCGCTGGCCTCCTGAGGTCGCACACGTCCTTCAGGGAGTGAGCGCCTCCCTCCTCCTCTTCTTGGTAGTGGCCGTCGCTCTCCTCCTCCTCCTCGGCTGCGACCCTCTCCAGGATGGAATGCATGGCTGGTGGGTTCACTTTCAGCACAATCCTGAGAGCAAGGACAATTTTAAAACTCAAGATCTATGTGTCGATTGCAAAACTTTAACTTTTATGCAAATTAATACAAAGACCACTGATGGCGTCATTAATGGTGGGATTCAGCTTCTCTGCCAAGTCTATTTACATCCAATCTACCCTACTTCTGCGCATGGTATCAACTTAAAAGTGTGGAATTGATGAGACAAAAGAAAGGCATTAACATGTTACTCTTAGCTAACTGAAAATATGATCTTTTGAAGATACAAAGATTAATTTTCAATTTCATGTTTAAGAATCACCTTTCAGCAAGTTCTCTCTAAGAATTCTATTCTGCCCGCTACCCCGGTTCCCTCCGCGTGCAGTCCATCTGCAATGACGGACTACTTGCATGCCTCGGAAACCCTTTGTCACAGAAATTGTTCAGACGGAGAAGGAGAGACTGACCAGGGAACGCTTTCAGAGCTGCAGCAACAAACCCTTAGGGGTTCCTAACAATGAAAGGCTGTGTCCACCCTCTGCTGGCCCGTCACTGGCACAAGGCTGCGGAGTCTCTTCTTCACCACACCAGCCCATGGTCGTGGGGAGGCGTGGCCACCCCAAGTACGACAGACATCTGGGTCACATCTACAATGGCTTTGTCTTTTTCCCACATAGATGGTACCGGTGGGTTCTAGTTATAAACCATCACAACTATTTCCCAAGTTACAGATACCCTAATGCAGATTGTGCTTCCAAATTGCATAATTGGAGGAGACCCATCTCGCACGGCGAGAACTCACGCCCTCACTCCTGCGGCGTCTCAGGCAGGTACGGACAACATCTGTCCGAGGAGCCGGACAGGTCTGATGTGCGGGGGGGTGAGTGTAGAAGTGGGCGGGCAGGAAAATGGCCCCCAAAAGGTCACTTTTAGAGAAGCTTCGAGTGCTTAGTTTTCAGTATAATACTGGACCGTTATTTCAAGTAAACTATGTCCTTCTAAGCGTAGCCCAAGCCCACGATGGGGCTAACGCAATCTCACTGCCGACACAGCTGCCTGGGCAAGCTGAAGCGCTGGTCCCCCGGTCCGCTGCGGGCCAGAGCCACCTGCTGTGACTGTTACGCTGTCCTGATGGCCAGGCTCTCTCCAAGAGTCCCAGGGTGGGGCCTGGGAACCAGCATTTTGAAACAGTTCCTGGACTTGAAAAACACTGTTCCAAAGCCTCACTGACTATAAAATTCACCTGACAACGAACCAAAGGGCGCCCTGTGCTATCTCTTCTACCACAGCCTTGAACTATTTTTAAAATGATCCGTGATTCCTTGGTCCCTCTACTTCGACTAGGAAACTTGAGACCAGCGAACACAGCTCACGCTTCCATCTCTCACAATACCTAACACACCCTTCATAGAGCAGTTCTCAATATATGCTTTTTACTTCCTTTGTCCATCTTCCTTTGGGTTCTCTCATCAGGGCTGGCTATTTTTAGCTTAAATTTAATAGACAGAATGATGGTTCAAAAGACTACAGCAATTTATTTTTGAAAGGAAAATCGCATTAAGGGCGTGCGTCACACCATCTGCTCACTCACCGGGGCCAGTCGAAGTCGTCTGAGGACGCTGTGTCTCCATCCACCCCGCTGGACACGTGGAAAAACCTGACGGAGGGCTCTCCTTTCTCTTCCTGGAATGACCCTGATAAAACAAGACCGATTAGTCGAAACGCATTTCTTCTCAAGGGTTGAAAGGTGCTTCCTCCTGAGGGGAGCAAAGACCCCCTGAGTCAGGGATTTAACACAACACCATGTTCTACAGCAGTTACTCATGTGCTCCTGTCTCCAGTGCACGCGGCGGGAGACAGAACGGGCGGATGAATTAAAGATGCCGTTTTCTGCTCACACTCAAGCATTTAAGTGCCAGTGTTCAATGTGCACGGGCACAACCGTGACAGTAAATACAGCAGGCGCCGCTTACTGAGTGCCACTGGATGGTTAGCCTTCGTAAAAGTTTATGCAGTTAATCTAGGAACACAGAGAAAATGACGGCATGTTTTAAATGTCGATTTTGTAACAAGGACAGTAAGAATCACCTCTGTTCACAATAAACCTAGTCATGTCTCGCCATCCCATTTTATAAACACTGCCTTTCCTCCAGAATAATGAGTTTCTTACCACTGGAGACAAGGAAAGACTAAATAACCCCTAAATGCCCTTTCATGAAGTCATAAGTGGCAACAGTCAGTTTTCAGTATCTAAGAGCACGTAAAACTCAGAGAGAAGATGGGAAGGGAAACTTGGCAGTCCTCCCAGAGCGGGAACGCAGAGAGAGGGTGTGGCAGGAAGGTGTGGTCGGAGGGGCGGAGCGGCCCAGGGAAGGTGAAGGGGCAGGGGCGCGTTGTTAAGAAATCACACACACACACACACACACACACACACACACACACACGCACACACGCACGCACGCAAAGACCCACATCAAAATCTTCCTGAGTTCTTCGTGGACTTGATTCACTCTAAGTGTATACATACTCTTCATTAGCTGACAAAAGCAAAGTAATACAGAAAAACTTAAAACAGGTTGTACAAGACAAAGTCACTGGAGAGCAATATGATGATAAAAAGCCCTAGTGTTGGACTTGTGTCTGGATCCTGATTCTGCCGCTGACTTCTACCTGAGTTGGAAGGCCCCTCTTCCTAAGTCTACAGAGTCCCCGTTTACAAGTGACAAGAATGATCGGAAGTGATCGGCCCGCACAATCCTGGTGATTAAAGGAAAAGAGCGTGCGCGGCACAGTGCCAGGCGCAGCGGCTCCCACAGGGCGGCGCGCCAACACGGGCGCCAGCAGCCCTCCATGTGCGGGGAACGCGTGGCTGGGGGTGAAGTGCGGGCACCAGCACCGCGTTCCCCTGGGGAGAAGTTTTAGCGGAGCGAATAAATCATCACGCTTACAGATTTCTTTTTGGACACTGACCCATACCACGTATTTGTAAACAATACTGGGAGAAGCTGTTACTCTTGTTCCTAACAGAGTGTTCATTCACTGGGCCGCACTGCGCGGCTGCCGTGCGCTTCCTGGCGCTCTAAGCTTCGGCAGCAGTGGTCGGTGTGCAGTCTGGCGCCTTTGCAGGCGCGTTCCATCTTACCAACTAGTTCTCTAAAGGTGAGCTCCAGTTTAATTTGTTCTGCGGTGGATCCTCCTAGGAATTCAGTCTTAAATTCTAGGTCTGTGAATGCTAAATGAAGAATCTCCTTCTGAAGCGACTTCTTAAACCACGGTCCTCGTTCCTGATCGGCTCGAAGGTCCGGTATCGGGAAGCGAACGGAAAGGTTCAGCGCCGGCGTGGCCACTTGGACGGACACCCGGCAGTTCGCAGGGCTGTGCGAGTCGTCGAGAAAGACTTCCGTGAAAGCCTTGTGCTGGAAACAAGGCATCGAAACACAGGCCAGGGGTGAAATTAGGTAAATAAATATAAGTGGCATTAGTATTCAACAGTACAGTACACATACTATCTCCCCATTCAGTATAATGCATTAAAACACAAAGAAAATACCCACTGCCATGTGAGTTTAGTGTAATGAAAGTTGATAGTCCAACAGCTATTAACAAAGGCCAGGACTCCTGGCAAAAGGCAAATCCTGATGTAAAATAAGTGAATGAATAAATAAAAGCAAAAGCTGAACCAAAGTGAAGACTCAGGCACCAAAGATGCATATATATTTTACCATAGACTAAAAAAAGAATAACACATAAATTAGCTTATCAACAAATCAATAGTAAAAATCACTGGCACATACACCCAACCTGAAGGCTCTGTGCACAAACATGCCACTTTAAAGACTCGGTGAGAATGTGAAATCAGACCGCTGGGGCCCACCCCTGACACATTTTGTACTTCAAGGACCAGGCCCAGAGGCTGGCAAATCACAGGTTCCAAATAAACACTCACTGCACGACTCACTCTGAGTTCCCCTGCAGCTCACAGGTATGATCCCATCAAACGGCTCTCAGAAACCAAAACTCACCTGCACCATTTTACTCAAAGCCATGTTATAATAACAAGTTCAAAGAAAATGCCCTTGGGATAAAAGCCTATGTCTGCTCTTTCTCTAAAATGTATTGAAACAGAAACCTTTGGTCCAGGGTTTACCATCGTGACTTCAGCACAAATTACCCAAGAGATTAAACCGCCATCCCAATGCATCTATGGCTAACAGCAGATACGAGACATTACCCCCAACAGAACTTAAAACAACAAGCAATTGGTGACAAGGGCAAAGAATGCTGATTTAACGCGAATACCATCACTAATGGAGGGAGCAGCAAATAAAGTGAAAAAATATACATAACTGGTCCCCTTTCTTTTCAACTTAAGTTATCTCTGTTGCTGGCCCTACATCCCCCAGATTCCAAATAGACAGAGTTCTTTCAAATCTGACTTATTTGATTTGCTTAGAAGAGACACCAGGCCCCAGATCTAAGTAAAAGTGATACAATGTGATACTCAGTAACACAATCCAATATATTATGTTCCCATTTTCAAAAGTATATTTGATATGGGCTACATTTTATAAGTTGTCTCAAGTACTTTGTGAAATGTGTGAATAAACTTTTGTGAAAATATAATCATCACAGTTTGTAAAATTCAGATGACACAGAAAAGGAAAGGAAATCCGGTTCTACCGCCCTAACGTAACTATTGCTACCAATGGGTGTTTCTACCTATCCGTCTTCTATACATCCATTCTGTTCACAGCGCTGTGATGGAAGTTTGCGTCTTCGCGAGCCTCCTTCACAGCACATCTTCACAACCATCGTTTAAAACAGGTGCATAGAAGTTCACTCAGTGTATTAACAAAACTTAGTCAGCTATCTAGCATCCAGACATAAAACACATCTCCATTTTTTCATTATTACAAATAATGCTGTTTTCATACTATATGCATAAGCCCAGAAACAATCCAAATAAGTCTATTAGCTAGCATTAATTCTGACTAGCATTTGCAAGTTCTGAATACTTACCAGACTAATGTGCTTATTATATGAAGTATACATGTGAGATGCCATCATCTCTACTGTAGTAAGTTTCTGTGGTTGCAGCAAGGAATTTAACCTGTCCACAATACTGATGTCCAGCTCACAAAACACCGGATTTAATTTAATTTGTAATTCGGCCTTCTGAGGAACAGAACTAAGTCTTGCTTGATTACTCTTTAAAAAAAAAAAAGAAAGCATTAATATGATCGCTAACAATACTATAAAACCAAGTAAAAACCTTCTGGTTGTGACAAAATACACACCAAGAGGAAATTCACAGGTAGTAACCACAGGAAAAGACCTCTCACCTGCGGCCCTTTGTTCTCAGAATGCTTGTAGTGAAGCTGAAGACACGTGGGGGAGTGGGATTCCGTCCACTCTTTGGAATGGAACATCAAAAGCTTAAAAACAAAGACGAAGATCAATGTAAATATTAAGCTATCATTTTAATCACAGGAATTAATAGAGGTGCTAACATAACATTGGGAAGAATTTTTTGGAGTCAGAAAACTTTGCTTTAAGTGTTTTCATTGTCCCTTATGACCCATGCGAATCCTAGACAAGTTAGTGAACTTCTGTGATACTTAGTATCTCATCTACAAAATGTAGGGGAGGATTCAAATAAACCAGGCCCAAGGAAGTGCTTCAGAATAAAACAATGTAAAGGGCAAAGTAAGAGCAAGAAGTGTCACTTTGATGGCTTTGAATTTTCTCTAGGACACACTGTTCAGAGAGGAATAAAAATGGATTAATAATAAAGGAGCATGGGACTTTTCACTTGTCTTCCACAGTGCTTAGCACGCAGCAGCTAGTTGTTGAATAACGGAATTATTCTGAAATTAAGGGTGCTTAAAAGCTGAGTGAAGTGCAGTCATTTGTCTCATAACCTGGCTGCCACTCTAAAACAAGTCAACTCGAAACCAAAAATGTTAACCGACTCTCACAGCCTTGAAAGCCACACTTAAAACTCCATTTCAACAAAACACAAACGCTCAGGCACACGCCAACACACCTCTTCCTATGTGACTTCCTATCCCTTTTTTAAAGGAAACCATTGCTGTTCATACAATTCTTAAAAAAGCAAGGCAGACTTCAAGAACGATCACTGGGGAAAGGCATTCAGCATTTACCTCTGTAAAGTGAGGAGAAACAGAGTGGCAATCAGTTGGAAACAGGCACTCCAAAAGTTCCATCTGCCCAACAGACATATCGGTACTAAAACACCGGGACGCTGATCTTTGTCTTTGTTCATAGGATACTTTGATGCCAGTACCTATAAATCTATCGCAAGAAACACAGCATTTAAGAGAGTCCACTTATTTTTAGATCGAACAATGTATAAATAGTACACAAGCGTTAATAAAGTATAACAATTACCTGCCTATTCTGACAAATTCAAGTTGTAAATAATATTCTAAGGATATTAACCAGAAAGATTACTTCCAATTTACCTGACACAAAATAAAAAAAAAAACAGTTCTGTTGACAGGAAATTATCCAGAATATATTTATTTCCCAAAACTTCCCTTCCTTGTTCCTTTGTCCCCTGCAATTTATACTGCAGTGGATAAAGTCTTTAACATCTATAACATATACATATGTAATAGTTTCTTAAAATTATCTAAAAGCATCATGCAATATTTTTAAAACTTCAGTGGAGTTCAAATGAAGGTAGTTCTCTAGTTTTTATTGTTTTTGTTATATTTCTTACTGACAGATACTTGAAACCTTGTCAAAAACTGGAAGAAAATAATGTTTTTCGAAGTTTGATTATAAATAAATACTATGGTTCTAAACTGCAGAATTTATTTTGCTATGTATAAAAACTAATTTATATATTAATTTTAATAATTAAAAAAGTTAAGGTGAAAATAAAAGCCCAAAATATTTTCTAAAAATATTAATATATCAATCACTGTATTCATACAATAACATGACAGCAATTTATAGGTCACTGTCATGTTAAAATAAATAGCATGTCCACATTAACAATATTATACTTACAAATTTAATGATCTCATCTATTAGAACTCAACCCATGAAGAGATCACTGGCTGTTTGGACAGCTCTGATTTTTTCAGTAGAAGGTGAGTAGCACCCAAGTGCGACCAGCCTTGGCAGGCCATTTCCTCGGGGCCAGTGGCACAGGTCACTCCCAAGTCCTCCGAGTAAGCTCACTCTACTCCGACCACCAGCGCCACCTCCGCTAAGCCAGCAGCGTCAACAACTCTTTATGACTGCAGTGGTGTCGGTGGCTATGATGGCAAAGCGTGGGCAAAGAAATGTGACAGGAACGAGGCAGGGAGCTAAAGAAGGGGGACCTCCACACTCCAGAGTAACCACAGCTCGTATCTGAATGTCGCACGAGCCACGCAACCCTAACGGGAGGCTCCACGGCAGCCACTGCTGCAGCGCTGGGACCCCTTCGTCCCACTCATTCACCAATGAAACGAGAATTATACAAACAAGTGGAGTTAGGTAACAGAGAAAAGCGAAGGTCTACTTTTAGTGCTTTTTCGAGGCTCGTTCATAAACATGAGAGAGCTTACCTAAGGTGATCGTGTGAGCAAGCTTCTGCAAACACTGTTCGCAAAGACTTAAAATCCTCTGGTGAAAACCTCGCTGGGTCGATCTTCTCTATACAAGAAAAGAAAGCCACTGCCAGAGGCGTCAGTGGGTTCAGGTTCAGCGACGTCTCGGGCGGGGACAGTGGGTCGATGTGCAGCACAGAGACGGAAAACGTCCCCACCGCTAGTCTGAAAATGAGCTCAGGCCTGGACTCGTCCACCGAGACAGACCTGGACGGGAGAGCTGGAACACAGGTGTTAGAGTTACACACGGAAAACTTACCACTTAAAAATAACCCGTTATGTCAAAATTATCAAACATTTACTTATGTATTAGCTATCAAAAACAGGCGATTACACAACAAGTTGAACGATATTAAACAAGTAAAACAAATTAACTGTTATCTTTCTGCATTTTATAGCCAGCACCCTTGGGACCTGAAGTGCAAGAGCATGCTGCGATAGGAAACGAATGAACTGAGCTTTGCATTGGTAATATCCTTTTGGCAAAGTCAGAGATCAAGCCAAGCTGCTCACCAAATTCTCCTCTAAGCCTTACGTCTATTCCAGTTAAATTTTCAGGGAAGAAACCTGAGGTTCACTTTCAAGTCAAGTACAAACAGTCAAACAGAAATCAGATGGTTGACTGACACTCCCAAACTGCAATAATAATATGAAACTTAGGATGTACTTTTGACTAAAAATACTTAAGTATTTAAATATGCAAAAAAATACAGTGAATGGGCAACTGTACTAAAACGCTTCACAGTGAATTGTTCAACAATGCTTCATTTTCTTCCTAAACTTTGTTAAATGGCCTAGACCAAAAAAATAATAATAATTATGAAGGAAAAGGAAAGAAGCAATAGAATGGCATTTTTTTTATTTCAAATTTTTAAAATTCCAGTGGAAACCATCCCCAAGTGTCTTATTTGCACTCACGGGCCTTCTGGAGCGCTGGCGGGTGGGCCAGGCCGGCGGGCAGCGCCGCACCCCTCGCCGGCTGCTCTTTGTGGCGGTCCAGGAAGTCTCCCCACGTTGGCTGAAGCTACGGAGGAAGCATTTTCAAGCAGATGAACACAGGCATGAGTTGCAGAAGCAAGTTTTCAAGAACGGAACAAAGATGAAGTAATGCTTTACCACGGTAGCGCTTAACGGAGACCCCGCGGGGGTGTTTGCGTGCGTGCTCGTCAGCGACAGCTCGAGGTCCACGTGCGGGGGGTCCCCCAGGGGCGGCAGGGAAGAGAGGCTGTGGGACATGTCCATGTCGGCCATGGAGAAGAAAACTTCTTCTTCTAGAGAGAATTACACCTCGTCAGTTGGAGTCTAATTCCACAAATCCACATCTTTCAATTAAGTAAATATACATTAATATAATAGTCTTCCTTCAGATTATCTGAGAGACAGTGATACCCTAACTTTTGTTACTTCCAATGGGGTAATTTATTTGGATCTAAGATATAAATGGCACAGTAAAAACTCAACTGCACCTAGGTTAACAAAAGTTTATGCTATCTCGCTGGTGAACTTTGATATATGATATGCATTATTGCCTGGTATATTTTTAAGTGTCATTACGATTCAGAAGTTAAAATTCAGATTAAAATGGTGTGTGTGTATATATATAAAATGGTGTGTGTATATGCATGTCTTGCAACCTCTGGTTTCATATCGGTACAGCTATTTCTCTTTTTAAAAGAATAAAATTTTAAAAAGAAAAAAAGAGTTGCAAGTATCATTTTGGATTCTACTTACATTTCACTCTTTCTTTCTGGAGATTATTTTATCCTCATGCAAAGAAACTCTGTTAAGGCCAGAAGTTCTTAAGCTGACTTTAATTTTCTATCTAGTTCAACAGTCCATACTTAAACTGACTCTTACTATTTAGGGTATTAGTACTCATACATTCTGAAACACTTCTAAATGCAAAGTAAACTAGATAAAGGTTATATTTACATGTAATTGGTAGAGTAATCAAGAAAGGCTCACATTTAAAGGAATCTATAAATCATGTGAGCTCATAAGAATTTGACAAAATGAAGAATTACCCCCATTTATCTCTGGTGTAAATCTACATTTATGTAAATTGAGTTTCCTTAGAATAAATCATGATTATGTAAACTACACAATCAAAAAAGGACACTGCAGCAAGTCCCCGTGATGCTGGGTCAGAAATTTCAACTCAGAAATTTAACCCTTCCTACAGGACGGACCCTCTGTTCTTTCACTGCTGACCCCATTTCGCTGTGGCCAACATACGTTACTTTGCTCTGCGATGATGACCTCTGACCCTGGCGTCAACTTCTGGCATCACTTACCACGGCTGGAAGGTGTGCGAGCTGCTTCTGTCTCGTAGAAGCTCTGCTCTGAGGACACGCCCACAGAGAGGGAATCTTTTCTCAAGTAATACCGGTTTAATTCCATCTGAATGCGATATTCTTCTTCCTGCTGCATGGGTCGATTTTTTCTGTCTTTACTAGCTAAACCTATTTTGCTAGAATTTTCTACAAGTATACAAAAGGAAAAAAAACAGTATTTAAATTTGGAGTTATTTCATCATTTCTCTCTCAACACCCACTTGTCCAATACCAATTGCAACATTTTTGTAAAGTGACCTTCCTAAGAATAAATTATGATTTCTAAAACGAAACTACTCAATCGAAAAGAGACGCTGTAGCACACGTGCCAGTGCTGTGGTGACCACTGTCATGCCGTGGTTAGAGCAACCTGGACATTTAACCCTTCACCTGGCTGGTGTGGCTCAGTGGGCTAAGTGCCCGCCTGCGAACCTAAAGGTCACCGGTTTGGTTCCTGGTCAGGGCACACGGCTGGGTGGCAGGCTAGGTCCCTACTTGGGGACCGATCAGTGTTTCTCTCTTTCTTTCTTCCTCCCTTTCCCTCTCTCTAAAAATAAATAAATAAAACCTTTTAGGAAAAAAAAAGAAATTTAACTCTTCTTACAAGACCGATCCCTCATTCTTTCATTGCCAACCCCATTTCACAACGGCCTTGGCACCGCCCAAACTTAACACCACTGTCACTGCACAGCCACCACGGTTCAACGCGGATCGGCAATCTGAGCAGTAACCGTCACACATAAAGCCAGAAATCGCAAAAATCTTATCTTTGATAACTCGATTAACAATGTGTGCTCTTACTGTGTTAAAGAATTATACTTTCTCAGCCCTGGTTGGTGTAGCTCAGTGGATTGAGCGCGGGCTGGGAACCAAAGGGTCCCGGTTCGATTCCCAGTCAGGGCACATGCCTAGGTTGCAGGCCAGGTCCCCGTGAGGGCCATGTGAGAGGCAACCACACATTGCTGTTTCTCTCCCTCTCTGTCTCCCTCCCTTCCCCTCTCTCTAAAAAATAAATAAAAATAAAATCTTAAAAAAAAAAAATTATACTTTCTCAGTTGTATGAAGTACTATCCCCAACCAAGGAAGTAAGCCAGACAATTTTGAAACAGTTAAGGTGACATAAATAATCCGAATGCTAATTTGTGCCATGGTGACACAATATAAAAGATCCAATCAAACTTAACTATTAGGATTCTTATTTACAATACATCTTTAATTTCACATATTCCTCTATAAGACAATGTCCCATGTGTGTGTTATATATTTTAACTAAAAAGTTCTAAAGAATTAAAAACAGCAATAACAGAGTGATACTTGCCTGGCCCGGCAATAGCTGCTAACATGTCCAAAAGCAAGTGCACCTGCCTTGGAGATAGGAACAGGTGAATTGAGTCTATCTGGCCGTCGATATCCAGCTTCAAAAAAACAGAAGAGGACATTCAGGATGAGCACCTTCATCATCTTGGCACCACAAATCCCAGTATACTTTAATACACCGAGATGATACCAATTATTTAGTCTTGAATTCCTTCAGTTAAGATTCTCTCTACCAATTCGCAGATGGAAAATCCTCCTGAGAAAGTCCACATTGGCAAGTCCAATGTCATACTTTGTCTGTTTAAGTTTTCTGAGTACGTAAGGTATCTGAGGAGGTCGTATAACGTAGTCTCCAAGAAAGAACACTGAGACAGCAGTAGTAGAATCTTCATCCCCATCCTGATTTCAAAAGACTCAAAGCATAATCCTTAAAGCTTGATTTAAACCAAGAGCAAACGAAGTTGGCTCCCCGAAGTGTGCCCACAGGTGCTACTCCGTAGCAGAGCACGTCCGGACTTCATCCCACCGATGGCGTGCCTCTCAGTACACGCCGGGTGCCTCAAAGCCCACCCTGAGCCGGACTCGGGAGTGTGGGCTGCAGCACAACCGCGACAGAAGGAGGGCACTCACACGCACCCCCCTTCTCTTCTCCAGCTCTTCGTCCACTTTCTCTTGTACAAATAGAAGCCCCACCCGCCTCTCACCCTGATTTCTGTGGGGTATATTCTGGAAAAAAGTTATTCTGTTCTGTACATCAGATTCTAAAGCATTAAAGAGGCCTGCCCTACTTTTCATTCAACGCTTCCGTTCTAATGCTAACACTGACTCCTACTGCAACTTTAAAAAAGTTCCGTTAATAAGACATTTCTATTTAAAAAACGGCACCTTCCCCAAGAGAAAAACAAATTTCTTCTGATTCTAGAAACACAAATAAATTACATAGTGGTTTTGAGATTTCCATGATCTAACCAAGAATTCTGCATCATTTCCATCATCATCTCCTTTTTGGAGTATCGGGGCACTATACTGGGTGTTTTATTCTGTTTTCTCTAATTCCTAGTACTGTTGCTGCTTTACAGATGAGGAGTCAGGTTCACAAAGACTCAGGGATCGGCACAAGGCTCTCTAACAGATCCAGAGCCAGGATCTGGCCCTGGCTGGTGTGGCTCCGTGGATTGAGCACCAGCCTGCAAACTGATAGGTCACCGGTTCAATTCCCAGTCAGGGCACATGCCTGGATTGTGGGCCAGGTCTCCAGTTGGGGTGTGCGAGAGGCAACCACACACTGGTGTTTCTCTCCCTCTCTTTCTCCCTCCCTTCCCCTCTCTCTGAAAAGAAATAAATAAAATCTTTTTTTATAAAAGCTATTGTTATGGCTCTTCCTTCCTGGAGAAAGAGGAAACGCATGCACCAGAGGCATGGGTGTCTTCATTTCCCAAGGAGGCTCCCAGGCAGGGGGCTCCCTGCAGTGTCCCCACAGAGCTCTGGCTTTCCGCTGCAGTGATGCTCTCCTCCAACTACTTAATAAAGAGGGGCTTAAGACCCGGTGAAGGGACTTCTGCCAGCTGAGGCAGGACAGAGCAGAAAACAATGGCCAGGGGACAATCGGTAACAGGAATGCTGCCATTCTAATCACCTCCTTCCCCCTCCTCCAACTCCAGTCGGGCATTCTGGCAAAGGGAGGACTCCTAGGAGCCTTCAATCCCCTGAAAAGCTTTCTGTGGACATTCGCAGGTACCGGGGCTCCCTCGCCCGTGTCCCAACAGTGACTGCTACCCTGCGCAGTGGATTTTTCATTAAACAGCCACGAGGGGATCCGCTCATCTCTGCCTCTCTCCGGAGCCTGCCAGGGCCTGGTGCACGGGAGCCACTCAAACATCTACTACAGCCGGGAAGACCAGTGCGCACACGCGCGAACATATCCCGCATCTTCCCCACGGAGACCACGTCTTACAGAGACTGTACGGAAAATTCGCTCCCAAGTCTGCAAATACCGCCCGACAAACACATTTAACTGCCTGAATAAATGCACGTTTCCTGACTCTCCGCCGGGCTGTTCGATATGGTTCCCTCAGAAACAAGTACAGTCGTCTTTACAGAGTCTTCAAAGTCTACAGAGCCTGAAAAAAATCAATCTCTTCTCATAAATTTTACACAACTGTAAAAATGGCCATTTGGTTAAAAATACACATCAGGGGGAGACTCTCACATATAGTTAAACATCTTCAGTCAGCTTGCTTTTCCGAACCTGATGCTACAAGGACACTCCTTAGTGGCATGCTCCTTGGTAACAGAACTAATGACCACTTGGAGCTGCATGAGTAGGGAAAGTGAGTGCAGGAGGCGACTGACCCCAAACCCTGAGCTGCAGCCGCAGGGCACAGGCGCCACGCGCCCTCCGCGCACCTGCCCGGCTGGGTGCCAGCACTGACTCCAGGGAGCGGCCCCCCGTCCCAGGGCAGTCTATAGTAACCATCAGGGGTCATGGCGCAGACTATGGAACACTTGTGCTTTTATTTCATTTTTCACTACAGAGAGCAAAACAAATCTTTACCTTGGCTCCCGGAAGTACTTCATTCTGTTTCAGCATGAGACTCAAGTCCAGCCGACCCATTAGCCCTCCGATCTGCACGGGGTCGGAGGGCGCTACCTCTGGCAAACTCCTGGTCAGCTGTGGGTGTGGCTCATAGACAATTTTAGGGTTCCAGCTGGGGGACAGCTTTGGCTCAGTGTCCTACAACAATGCAATAAGAATAAAGTACGTTAGTGTAAATAAATCAAAATGCAAAATACAAATGTCAACTTAAGAAGAAAAACACATTCGACATGTGAAACTGGTTCATGTTACAAGGGATACGCTGGTCTCTCGTAGCTGGCATGAAACACAGCTGTATGTTGGCACAGTGCCTTGGAATGAAGACAAGTAATGGGAATGGACTTTATGGAAAAAGCACATCTGTTCAAATTACAGTAATAAGAAAACTTAATAGATGTTCTATAATTAATAAAATCTGGTTTTTGAAATAACATAAATGATAAATTATGGAATAACTGATTTTGATACATAAAAAGATTCTCTACTCATAGAAGGAATTTTTAAAAAAGCTTCCTGATTATAAACTTTTTTAAAGATACAATTTGTAAGATAAATGTTCAGTAATACATTCACTACTGTGTTAGGTAAATGTGAACCCTGCTTGATTTCCTGTGTTGACTATATGAGGACACTGGATGTTAATATACCATTTCTCACCAAGACACAGATGGTAATGGCTCTCTATCAACAATACAGAGCAAAAAGGAAAGACATTAATTAAAATACGTTTTAAAATCTCTGAAATATGTCCCTGTTACTAAGTACTTGTGTTAACTTCCAGATCAGATGGAAACTCATCAACATGCATCCTAGCAAAAATGAATTGCTCTCATTTAAACCTTTTAAAAATCTGTGACTTAGTATTGGTTTTTCTGTTTTGTTTTTCCTACCACTGGTGCAGTTGAACACACTGGGGAAGACTTTGCTGATGCAGAAAACTCATCCCAGAAGAGAGATACTCCAGAGAGCTGAAGCAACTTGTGAGCAAAAGCCGTGGGCTGGTGTACGTTAATTCCTGAAGACTCGTCCGCAGTTTCATCACAGTACACAGTTCTGAAAGTTAACGGCAAAAAGGGCGTTCCCGTCAAACTCCTAGAAAAGCCCCTTGCGATGACAAGAAATGCACACAGCTTTTTAAGTTGAAGGGATTTTTCGAGTGTCAGCACCTTCAAATATGCCTAGAATACGGGTCAGCATGACCATGTTTTACTCCGGTAAATATTTCATGAGACCTTACCCCCCAGAGAGAGAACTTTACAAGGCTTCTAGATTTGGGGGGGAAGTCAGTAACTTCCTACAGTTATCTTCGAGGAAAACGATTCCCGAACCCCCTCCCTCCCCCCTCCCTCCCTCCCTCCCAAACGGCTCTGGGTAACAGCGGGACGGCATTTGTCTCCAAGTCAGAAGCCTGGCGTAAATGACGTTTCTTGCATTCTTATGACTATGCTATAAAGTCTTGACCAATCTTCAGTTTAATCAAAATAAAGTAGTTTTATATGCATGAGATTTTAGATATTTTTAGCATACCATTCAAGGGAATGCACCAAAATGTCAAAGATCTGTCGACAGTAACTGTTTCCCTAATAGGTATGTTTTGTGGAAGGACAGGAACCATAACACATCTGCTTCATAATCGGGCAAAGGTCCCCCACAGACCCCTACGCAAGTGTCCCCGGTGCTCAGGGCGGGCACTTCGTTCGCCGCTGGCAGTGAGCGCGGCACGGAGGCGAGCAGCCACTGACTCCAACCAACAGCCACGAGGGAGCATGCAAGTCAGCCCCCGGCTGACAGCTATTTACCGGGGCTCCAAGTGGGCAAACACGGAAAACCAGAAGTTTCTATCCTTTTGACAGAAATCGCTCCTGCAAATTTTGACCTTGTGATGCCCTCACGGAACCCTCAGAGAAAACAGTAGTCTCAACCCTTCTCACTAAAGCAGCAAAATTGCTGCTGACGTGAAGGAGACACACGTAAATTGCACACTGCCCATGTGAAAAGCACGGAACTCTCCGACAGGCGTGCCACGCGTGCACAACGGCCATTGTTGTGATTTGGAATAAACCAAGAGAGTGCCCGCTTTGCATTCAACATGGTATTTTACGTAATTCTACCCAACTGATACCTTACGTTTTCACTAATGGGGTTAGAACACAACTTGGAGAACAGCACTTCACTCTGAAACTGTACAATATATTCATTGAACATCATTACCTCTCATCTCCA
This sequence comes from Micronycteris hirsuta, assembly GCA_004026765.1. Lineage (NCBI taxonomy): Eukaryota > Metazoa > Chordata > Mammalia > Chiroptera > Phyllostomidae > Micronycteris > Micronycteris hirsuta. The sequence goes on along the minus strand of PVJI01014058.1, from coordinate 21,830 downwards.
AAAGCATTCTGAAGTCTAATGTAAGAGTTAGATTTTTGTTATTCAAAAGTGAATAGAATTGGGTCATTTTTTTTCCAGCTATAAAAAGTCTTACCTTTCTATTCGAATTTCAAGTGCAGTTCCAGTTTTGGAATTTTCTGGCACGTGTTCAATTCTCAAGACAGTGTCTAAAAAAGTGACTTTTACTCTTCTTAGCACTAGAGCAAACAGGTAACCAGCAACAGAAGAGACATAAATAAAAACTTCAAGTGAAAGAATAAACACTAAATTAGTTTAATATAAACTTATAAAATAAAATGGAATCGAATTCCTTCATAATCCTGAAATCTTGAGTTCTGTAGTAAACGTTCTGCTTTACTGAGCACTTGCCCCTCGTGGCGTCTCAACAGACAGCTGGGGCGGCGACCAGCCCTTTCTGCAGAGTTCAACCCGGGTCTACGCAGAATAACACAAACCAAGCAGGAACGAGGGTACGAAAGACCATGACATTAAATTGACTGCAATGTTTAACTGACCTCAATTCTAAAGCTCTACAGTGAGAACAGTTCATTTAAAAATTGTGCCCGGCTAGTGTAGCTCAGTGGATTGAGCGCGGGCTGGGAACCAGAGGGTCCCGGTTCAAATCCCAGCCGGGGCACATGCCTGGGTTGCGGGCCAGGTCCCCGTGAGGGCCATGTGAGAGGCAACCATACATTGCTCTTTCTCCCTCCCTTCTCCTCTCTCTGAAAATAAATTAAAAAAAAAAAAATCTTAAAAATCGCTCCAATGGCTTTTCCTTATACAAGCCTTACTAAATAAAGGTTCTAAATACAGTATCAATTTTTTTTTAAATACTCAGTAATACCAAACCTGTTTCAATGGTTTCAGCAAACTTTTCAAGTCCTTCAAAAGGCTGGGATCCTTCTCCTTGTTCGTCTGTTAGCTTCTGGCTAAGACATTCTTTCGCCAACTGCATACTGCTGGTCATGAAACTTGACCAATACATAGGCTCAGAACCAGTTGCTGCGAAAAATACAGAGGAATCCTCAATGACTTCTCGTAGCTCCCACAGAGCCACTTCTTAAAATGACACATTTCAAATACATAAATTCTTAATCCTCCACAAGGTATTTAGCATCAGGGTGTTACCCAGGGATACAATACTCTAGAAATTACCCTTGAGATTCAAATATCACCTTATAATAGCCAAGAAGGGAAAACAAAAATAACAGATCACAGAAAAATCCTGAGACATGTGCTCTCATTACATGTATTTATCTGCCAAACATTAATTCATGTATTCATTCAACGAGTATTTAATGGGTATCTGACACACGCAGGTGCTGTTCAAAATACTACAGAACAGTGTGGACAAACTTTCCGTAAAGAGTCAGTAAACACTTCAGGCTTTTTGGGCTGCACAGCCTCTACCATGACCACTCAACTCTTACTCCACCACAGAAGCAGCCTGAGAGAACACGTAAATGAAGAAGTATGTGGTGTTCCGACAAAAATGTATCTATAAAAACAGGTGACAGACCAGACTTGGCCTGCCGGCCATAGTTAGCTGACCCTCCAATAGGGGAGAAAAAGAAAATGACTATTGATTCTGTCCTCAGAGAGCTACAACACAGTGGAAGAAACGAGATGAGGTTAAGAAGAATTAGGAGGCAACATTGAAGTACCAGCAGATGATATCATGACAGCCGAGAGCAGAGGTGAGTTCTCCGGGCTGAGGGAATTAATGGGACAATGGGCAGAGGTAGCTGACCTGGGCTCTGGACGGTTAGAATAAAAATAGTTGAAAGGAAAGAGCATCTTCAGAGGAAGAGCTGCGTGAAGCGAGCAATCCTTTCCAGACCTTCCCCTCGTGAGAGGGTTCCAGTACTTTCTCGCGTCATCCAAAGCAAGCTGACGGGGCTGCCGCAGTTACTGCCTTCCAAGTGGGTTGAAGAGCCCTTCTAACAGGGTGTTTTTAAAGTAAGGAGAAACTATTTGACTTTCCTTAAGAAAGTGTTGTTATATCTACTTTTCATAGTTAAAAGATGAAATATTCTTGTTAAGTAAAGACCAGATTATTAAGGAGGATTTCCAGGCACAGATCGCCAATTTTCAAAATATAGGTACTATAATTCCACTAAACATAATTTAAACTTTGGTGATTCAGATAGTAATTGAAATTATAATTCTTCGAGTATATATTTATAAACATCATCTGTCACTGAAAAAAGAATTTAAGTTCATAATTTAAGATGACCTCCCATCATAACTTAACTGGTTTATAAAATACGCACACACACACACACACACATACCCACTCAGCAGAAAAAAATCTGAGATACAATATAGCTTAGTGGTAAGAACAAGGACAAGATGCCTGGGTTCAGATCCCATCTTTTCCACTTAACTAGCTATGATCTTGGACAAGTTATTAAAGCTGTCTGTGCCTCAATTTCCTGTTCTGCAAAGTAGAGATAATAAAAAATATCTATTTCAAAGAGTTATTGTGAGGATAATATTTGTAAAGCACTAAGAATAGTCTCTGGCATTCAAGAACACACACTTGTATGTGTTTGATAAATCAGAAAACATCATATGTGTAATTAAAACTATCACACACATAGACTTGTAAACAATTACTATAATTTTAAAGTTTTTCCCTCTCAAAGTTTCTCCCACTTAGCCAATCCTAAGAAAGAAGTGAAAGGATTGTACCACGAACACCTGCATACCTTTCATTCATATTCATCAGGATTCTACACACATACACACACTCTCCGCTTTCGCTGAACTACAGGAAGGTGAACTGCAGACGTCACAACACTCACTCCTAAACACTTCCGTGTGTAACTCGTCAGAACAAGAACATTGTCCTGCAGAACGCTCGCAAGAGATGTAACGTTGACACAGTAATATCTCACAGACACGGACACCCAGATTCCCCCAGCTGCCCTGTAGCACCCTTCACCACAATAAAGAGATAAACAACAAACAAAACACGATCACGCACTGCAGTTCGTCCTGCATGTCCTCCTTCAATCTGGAACGGCTCCCCCGTTCTTCTGTTCTGTCATGACAGTGACATTTTCTAAGTACCACCCATTCAGTTTGCAAAATCTCCCTTATTTTGGGTTTGTCTGACTGCCGCTCTGTGATGTGACTCAGATGAAGCACTTTTAGCAGGAAGAGCGAGTACATAACTAACGTGCAACCTTCTCGGTTGACCGCATCGGGATGCACATGAAGTCCGTCTGACCCATTACTGACGAGGCCAAGTTTGATCATGTGGTCATTTGTGGTGGTGACTGTCAATTTTCTCCACTGCAAAAGAAACTTTTTCCCTTGTAAATAATATGTCATCACTGGGAGACAATGTGACACCATCTAAATGTTAAGCTCCTCAACAACCCTTCACCAAATGGTATTAGCATTCATTGATGATTCTGTTCTGTAACCATTTTTCTTATGGTGGCCAAAAAAAAAATGGTGAATTCTATCTTTTTCTTAGGTTTATAAGTAGATACTCTACTGCAATGAAGAGCTTCCTCTTTCCCTATCCCCTTTGCATATTTATTTATTTATTCATATCAATACAGACTTAGGGTTTTTTATTTAGGTTTATAATCCATTATTGTCGTTATTCTTTTTGATACTCAGACTTTCCCAGATTTGGCCAATGGGAGCCCCTTCAAGCCAATCCTGTATCCTTTGAACATTTTTCCATCAACTTTTGAGCACTTCCTTGCTTTCTGGCACAACACTTAGAATCTTTAAAAAACAACAGATCATTGGTAACACAGAGTTAAACCACCATCTGTGCGTGAACAATGCAAACAGGGAGAAAAATAATGCTAAAGGTACATGCACACCCTGCCCAGACCCAAATCCTTACATTTTCTCCGTCTCACAAATACGATTCAAAGTAATCAATTAAACACTGAATTTAGTGCAATTGGAGCACTTTCCCAATCTCTGAAAAATAAAACCGCAATCCGGAGCACGTGATGCACCTACCTAGGCGAGGTCGAGGCCGGAAGACCATCTCTAGACCTTTCACTTCCAGCGCACAGTTATCCTGCAGCAAGGAGCCCCACGGGACTGACAGAGAAATCGACTGTATGAATCCTTCTGTGACTTCCAAAGGCGCATCTGCTGACTCCAGGATCTCATTGAGACACTAAAGGGAAAAACCAAGCGCAACCTGAAATCACAAGGACTTAACATTGTTCACTTATTCAAAGACGCCGGACACGCTCACACAGGTGTCAGGCCCGGGGGAATGAAGGAAACAGGGACATGGTCAAAGAGGATTCCTCACTAAGCTTACACACAGAGCTCACCTTTACGCGAGACGATTGCGTGACAGAGGAAATGCATGGTGCTACTTGGGCGTGTAAAGGAACCTGACCTGGAGACACAGGGCAGGCCGGCTGAGGAAGGGCCATTCAGGCTGAGACCAGAAGGCTGAGGAGTTAACCAGGCAAAGGATCCCAGGCTGAGACAAAGGCATGTGGAAGGATTCAAACAAACAAACAAACAAACCAACAAACCAGCAGAGGTCAGAGAGTGCAAGCACATGGATTTGAGATGCAAGAGTATCTGAAGAGAAAAGCTGCTTTAGCTTGAGGGTACAGGCCAGGCTGAGGAGCCAGAAATGAGGCTACACAGATAAGGGAGAGTGGAATCCAAAGAGCCTTGTAATGTATGCTAAAGAGTCTGAAATTTATCTCGAGGGCAAGGTGAAACCACTGAAAGATTTCAAGCCAGGGTGCCACAACGGGGTCCAGACTTTTAGCGGGGGCCCCCTGCAGCCAGGTAGGGCAGGTACTGGAGGAAAGCAACCCTCGGGCAGACGGTTGTTAGGAGTAAGAGAAGCCAGAGAGGTTGGTTTGGCCATTAGAAGAGGGTGGATTTTTGCAGTACACTGGGAAGCAAAGTTCATTGGCATCACGAGGGGTGAGGAGGAGGAGGAACGAGGAACGATGCCCGGATGCTGGCTGGGGCAGCTGCTTAGGCAATGGTACCACGTACTGAGGCAGAAAAACCTGGAAAAGCTGGTTAGGGGAAGATGGGGCGCTCAGTTCCAAAGAACACACCTGAGCAGACATCTAGGTGGAGACTTCTAGGAAGAAGCTGGAAATTCCGGTCTAGAGCTCAGGAGAGTTGTCGGGGCTGGAGATACACAAGGGCACCATAAACACAGAGTGAATGAAGCCGCGGGGGCGAGGAGAGACTAGCCTTGGGAGCTTATGTAGCGTATAAAATAACGAGAGGCCTAGCACAGAACCCTGATAAACACCAATGTTGAAGAAATGGGTTAAGAAAAAGGAACTTGTGGAAAAGCAGAGAAAAGGAAAATCAAGAAAGCTTCACATCCCAGAAAACCATGGAGAGACGATATGAAAGGCGAGGACAGTCAAGTGCAGCAACGGCTAACAAGAAGGCAAAGGTCCACTGGACTGGGTGCTATTCAGGGGCTTAGTGATGCCGCCGAAAGAAGAAATTTCAGTGGAGGGTGAGGCAAAGCAGACTGAAGCAGAAGGAAGACAGAACGGATGTAAATACTGCTCGCAGAATAATTAAGTGCATTTTTGACAGACAATGTACTTTTTAAATCAATAAAACAACAGCTATTAAGTGCCAGTATATAGGCAGGGTCGTTCCGGAATGCCATGTTGCAGAAGGGCAGAGTCATTCATTCCCTGTGGACAAGCCTAACGCTGAATCTTGAGTGAGACTGGGACCAGCTCAAGTTCGATCAGAGGTCAGTGCTAAACAGAGTTCTTCACGCTGGTGTTGGTGTGGTCCTACAGACTCCCTAAAAAGTACATGGGCCTGGGTGGTCTGAAGGTCCAAACACCCAGATCCTCAATCTCCTTTCCCACAGCGGACCTTCCTCAGAAGAGTACATACAGCAGTGGCAGCGTGTGGGGTCTCCTTTCCCATAAGCCCGTATTCCTTTGCATAATCTCCCTTCTCCCCCTTCGCCAAAAAACCCCTGTCTTTTAACCTTCCTGAATCCTCCCCTATATACTAGCTGGGGTACAAAGGTCTCCAGCAGTAAGTTTTCCGGTCTTTCCCTATCTTATACTTACTTTTGATATAACACTCAAAGAAATTCAGAGAACTAACACCGCTACTGCAAAGTCCCTTCAATTCTCATCTACTTCTGACATCGGCATATCTCAAGCTTGTAACTATTTTAAAAATTTAGAGTAAGATTTATGTCGAGTCCTGTCAAAGTCCAGTTGTACGTATATTTACCTGTAGATGCATGAACTAATCAGGAAAGAGGAGAAACAACCTATTCATATCAGTAAGAAATGCAGTCCAATACAAGTTTCTATGTTTAATTATTCAAATGTATAATGTATTTTTATTGTTTTGATCAACTGCAAATTCATAATAACAACACAATACAGAGGAAAAATGTTAACACTTGAAACTTAGTGATTATCTGGAGATACTGATCAGTTAAGATCAATATGATAAGCTCTAGAACAACCTGTAAGGAAACTACTGGGGGAAAAAAGTGAAAAAGGAATCACTAAAGGAATTAAAATGTTACACTAGAAAATATGCACTAATTGCCCTGGCTGGTATGTCTCAGTGGACTGAGCACGGGCCTGGGAACCAAAGGGTGGCCAGTTCAATTCCCAGTCAGGGCACGTGCCTGGGTTGCGGGCCAGGCCCCCAGTAGGGGACCCATGAGAGGCAACCACACGTCGATGTTTCTCTCCCTCTCTTTCTCCCTCCCTTCCCCTCTCTCTAAAAATAAGTACATAAAATCTTTTTTAAAAAAAGAAAATATTCACTAATGTAAAGGAAAGCTTAATGGTAAAAGGAAATGTTTTAATATAAGCAATTTCAATTTAGTTACATGTTTTTTATTGTCAAAAACGATGGCATGATCAATAAAAGGCTTAGGTATGAAATAAATAAATAATGATAAAATTCTGCAGAAATAGGAAATAGGATGGACCCATGAATTCAATGGGAAAAAGATACAGGGTTAAATTTCCAACTATTAATGAAGAGCATGTTCAAGCATTTTTAAATGTATCATGGGAATGTGATCCTATTGGGTGAAAAAGATTGTATTTTTATATCAATATTTACAACACAACAAAACTATTCTCTAATTCTATTTAAACTTACAATGAAAAAAATTTAAGGCAGTTTTTAAATGTACAAGGAATACAGTAGTTTTTCAAAACATGTTAAGAGAAAAACAGGCAAACGTGTTTGAAGAACATTCCCTAAAAGACAGCATGTGTTCGGGTCCTAGGGCAGTCTCTTGCTAGCAGGGCAGCTCTGGACAAGTCCTTCACGTCTGAGTCTCAATTTCCTCAACTCAAAATAAGCACAGCGCCTATTGCACAGGGTGGCTGTGACAGTCAATGAGACAGTAAGTCAAGCTACCGAATAGTTCCTGACACTAAGTAAACATGTGACAAACGCTGCCTATTGTTCTTTATCTTCCACAGCGCCTGCCCAGCACCATGATGAGCGCTGTTAGGAATTCAAGGTGTGCTGGCTTGATAGCACAAAGGAAAGCAGACATTGTTTTCTGTTTCTCTTTAACAAGTACCATAAGACTACGAATACATCCTTATTAGTTTAAACCAAGGCATGAGAATTCAAAGAGATAAAATTGAGCATAAAAATAGGCGAGAACTCATTTAAACCAATTACCATATAGAATTAGCACTTACTACATAGAGGACACCACACTACACTATTTTATACCCACGTTATTGCATTAAGTCTTCAAAATAGCCCTCAGGTATTTTTGCACCCATTTTATAGGTCTGGCAAACTGATGATCAGAAAAATTAGGTAACTTTCAAAGGGTCTTCAATTAATCACTACAGCACCAAAACTATAAGAAATGTATTTTCGCAATGGAAGATTTTGCAGGAAACTAAGCAAAGTCATGTGCTAAACTCATAATCCTCCAAAATGTGGTTCTTGGGATTAGGAGCTGACTCCTAGAACAATCTTTTAAACCTAAATGGAAAAATGCTCAATCTCTTTAGTAATGGTGTTTCTGAAAATGCAATCAAGGCCCACATGTACCATCAGAATTCCTTAGGATGCTTCTTGAACATGTAGATGCTGCCCTGGCTAGTGTGGCTCAGTGGATTGAGTGCTGACCTGCAAACCAAAGGGTGGCTGGTTCAATTCCCAGCCAGGGCACATGCTTGTGTTGTGGGCCAGGTCCCCAATAGGAGGTGCTCAAGAGGCAGCACACATTGATGCTTCTCCCCCGCTCTATCTCCCTTCCCCTCTCTAAAAATAAATAATAAAATCTTTTTTTTTTTTTTAATGTAGATTCTTGGGTCTTTGGAGCCAGAATCCATAGGGAAGGAGCCAGAAGTCTGCAGGTTAGCCAACTTCCCAGGTGGACCCCATGCAGCTAATGTTTGAGAAATGTAGGCTTCTTGAATCTTTACGGCACTGTGGGGACCAAAAAGAATACGTAACCTTGTGGTAAAATAGAAATGGTAGCACCCAACTTAGAGCAAAAAAATGTAAATAAAAGCACCCTGTACAATATATAGAGATACAAGGTGCTTAATTAATGGCCACTATTATCTTCGAAAGCAAACTAAGCTCCCCTGTCTTGACACCATGTCCCCTCTGGTCATCAGCCTCATTGCTTTTTCTTTAGTCAAGGCAGCTATTTGCTCAAACCACCAACTACTGAGTTGGCCAAAAAGTCCGTATGGCTTTTCTGTAAAACAAAAGACACATTTTCCCTTTTTACCAATAACCTGATTGATTTGGATATTTAAAAAAAAAAATTTTAAGATTTTATTTATTTTTAGAGAGAGGGGAAGGGAGGGAGGAAGAGAGGGAGAGAAACATCAATGTATGGTTGCCTCTCATGTGGCCCCACTGGGGATCTGGCCCGCAACCCAGGCATGTGCCCTGACTGGGACTCGAACTGGGACCCTTTGGTTCCCAGCCCGCGCTCAATCCGCTGAGCTACACCAGCCAGGGCTGATTTGGATATTTTGAGCAAGTCGTCTATCCCCTGCTATTGGCTTCTAGTGGGTAGAGGCCAGGGGTGCTGCTAAACATCTTCTAATACATAAGACAGCCCCACATCAAAGAATTAAAAATTGGTCAATAGTCCTAAGTAACTTCACAAACTGCTTCTAACACATCCGATCAGTCAAAGCACCTTCTCCATCCACTGCACAAATCTTTGTTTCAGTTGCATTTTTACCTTTCTCGAAATAATAAAGGATAATGTGCCAAAAATGTTGTGTATTTTCTTCCATCTTCAATATTAAAATGGCTGCACAAAAATTTACCAATCTTGGTAAGTTTTTTTTAAATGCACACTGATGTAACAGCTGTCACAATACAAGCTAACAAAATTGTTTTGAACCAAGTTAAAAGCAACTAAGCATCACTAGAGCCATCGTACGGAAAAAAAGTTAACGGACTGTTTGGTCAACTCAATACTGTCGCCTTCTCACCCTCGGCTCCTCTGAAACTGCTCTCGACTGCCAATGAGCCGACACATAGATGAGCAAGGCTCGGTCCTCATCGCCCTTGAATTCTCGTCTCAGTCTAACTCCCAATTTGCAATGCTAACTTTCCTGGGTTCCCCTGACACCCCTCCCCTTCTCAGCCTTTTTCCAGCTCTTTCCCACTTTGAAACGGTGGCAGTCATCTAAGTTTCATCTTCAGCCTTCTTTGTTTCTCAGCTTCGTCTACAGCTGCCCACACGCCGCCGGCGTCACCGTGGTGACTCCAAATCTTTACCTCCGACTCTTCCTCCACTCCACTACTGCACAGCATTTTTTGACCACTGCAGTGGGAAAAGAAAGCCCATTCTAACTGCGGAATAGTTCCAAACTCCTTGCCTTCCACTGGAAGCCCCTTTAAGTAAGTAATCTCCAAAATGTATCTCTCCCAGGGAGTGGAACAGATGATCCAATAAGAATGTGAGTAAAAGATGAGATATTCCATATCAAATTTTTCACATTTTTAGATTTAATGGTTGTACTAAAATTTACTATGCAAAGGGCATTGGCACCCCCACTCCGGCCACATATCCGACTGGCCCAAAGAGAAGACCAGTAGCTCTGCAATGACACAGAGTCAAGGGAGGTGCCCTCGGTGGGATGCTCCGTTTCAGCGCACTGAAGCTTACTTCAGCACCTTTCTACAAGGCAAAGACAGACCTTTAAGCAATAGAAACTTCGTAAAAGGACAGAAAATGACAGTAACTTTCTGACTTCCTGGCTTTTCTTATGGTTAAATATTTGTGTTGGATTTAAAGATGAAAAGCAATTTTCTTCTGCACAAACAGAAGAATTCTAAGTATCCTGACCATCTCACATGATGACAGGTGGCTATCAGTAGTATATGCCACCTGGTAGGTTTATTCCAGAAAAACAAAACATACTTTACCTTTTCAAAGTAAAGATAACATTTTAGAAGAGAGTAAGAAAGTAACAGCTTTTCAAAGGCTACTTGTACTAAGGGAAGAACGCTTCAAAAATTTCTTTGAAAATGTTTCCATTGTTACATGATTTTGTTGCTAAAATAATATCTATTAAAAACATTGTCTTTTTTTAAATTATAATCTACACAGCTTATAAAAGGTTTGAAAGCACAGGAAATTATGCCAATGAATCTAAAAGCCTGCTAAACAGAGTTTTTAGAAATGGGTTTTGATGTTAATTTTTATATATATCTCGCCTTCCAATTAGTTAGCAGTAACTGACTGAGATCAAGGAAGAAGAGAATGTCACTGCCAATCTCCACATGATCCTGGGCACAAGTGACGGTGCGAACTTGAACATCAGAGATGTCGTCAACAGTGCCGTTCTTCCGCTTGGATCTACGATTCTGTGAGTTATCTTTTTTCAGTAATGAAAGTCATTCAAATCAAGTGTCGAAGTAACTGAATTTGGCATCAGCAGTTTGTATGGCTATAAGTGTCATATCAAGATGTATCTTGGTTGTCATCAGAAAACACTGTAATAAACAAATAAACAGCAACAGCATATGTTTATTGGATGCTTTATCTGACATCATCATTCTGGTTGGGCACATCCCTCGCCTTCAAGGAGCAGAACGAGACAACCCTCAGAGTCGGTCTAGCCATAAATCCCTCTGTCAAGGAACCCGAAGTCGAACTGTAAAATTCAAATATCACCAACTCTGATTTCCCATGAGGATTAAAGAAAACCACTCAAATTAGAGTGCTTCACACAATGCCTTAAACAAACAGATGCTCAATAAACATCTACTGTCCTTCCCTTGTCTTGAAGCCATACGATTAATAAAAATAATAATAATAATAATGGCCTTAGGAATTAGACAGGTTTGAATTCTAATTGTTGGCCGTGTCACTTGGGGAAAATATTTAACTCCATGTGTAAAATGGAATAATAATTCCCACCTTATAAGGATGATGTGAAAAGGCATTAAAGAAAAAGGCGTACAGAATTATTCAACCCACAAAAAACAGTTAATAAGTGCCCAATCCTCCTTCCAGAGAGCCTATTCATAACTGTACCAAAAGTACAGACACACGGGTCAACGAATTTAAAAATACCCACCATAATCCCGATCTTCAGATAATAACTACAGCACTGGAGTACTCTGACAGCACTCTATGTCACTGCAACAGAAGTGCAGCGATAGAGTGCTCTGGCAGAGACTGGACTCCCCACCTGCGGTTCCTGAACTCAGGTGAATTCCTAGGCGGATGTCAGCAGGCAACTGTGGCAGCCTGGGCTGGGACTGGGTCTTCCTGCTGCTCAGACCAGGGCTCTCTCCACCGTCCTCTGTTACCCTCCCTAGTTTAAATCATCTCCTTGCAGATATCCATGCTGGTGCAAATTAACTTACAGGTCCTAATTCAGTATTAGCATAATTTGAGCTTTTCAGGTTTCTATGGCTAAGGAAATCATTCCTTTGATAAAATACTTTTACGTAAAAGAAAAGAGCACAGCTTTTTTACACAGCTTTAATTAGAAGAAGAAGTTTCCTTTCGTTTTGTACGATTATCACAGGAGACTCACCTCCAGCGATGGGTGTCCTAAATTTCAACTGCATAGGAGTGCTTTTAGAATAGGAAATCTCTAGAATGGTCCAACCAATTCAAACTGCAAGCAGCCGACTCCGGTGCAATAAATAAAAACTCAAGGGGCCCTGGCTGGTGTGGCTCAGTGGATTGAGTGCCGGGCTGCAAACCAGAGGGTCGCAGGCTAGATTCCGAGTCAGGGTACAAGCCTGGGTTGCAGGTCGATCCCAGTGGGGACCACATGAGAGGCAACCACACATTGATGTTTCTCTCTTTCTCTTTCTCCTTCCCTTCCCTTCTGTCTAAAAATAAATAAATAAATCTTTTAAAAAAGCTTGAGGGAAGCAAAAAGCCACCTCATTCTTGTCAAACCCAAGGCAGAGTATACTTTAAGGAAAACACTCTGCAGTGACAACTGCGTGTGGTGAGTTCAAACAAATCTACAAGAAGCGCCTGGAAGATACAGCGAGTCGAGTCACAGCCTCTGGATGGCAAGTCGAAAACAGGATTTTAAACGTCTGAAAACTGCAGCTTCAGCGCTCTTGCAACACCTGCGTGGACGCTGTCACGTGAAGCAAACAGCACCGCCAGGGCCACACCGTCACGCACAGGCTGGCCCTGTAAATGTCATCGAGCAAAAGCGGGCGAACCGGCCGGGGAGGCCTCCCCGAGCTGTCTCCCAGAAGGCAGACACCGCGGGACACCGCGGTGTGCAAGGAGCCAACACAAGCAAGGGAATAACTAAGGCTGACGGCGTCCCCAAAGGTGTTCCTCCTGAATCCTTCCGGGGCGCCATCCCATGACACAGGGGGGGTTTACCCCAGGGCCCCGCGACTCCTTTTACGCGGAGCGGCAGCACCGGTCCCCTCCCTCCCTGGACCCTGCACAGCGCCCCCATCCACTGACTCAACTGATTCCCACGGCGTAGACGCCAACACCTCGGTTAAGTTCCCGGAACACGTGATTCGGGGCGCAAACTTGCTAGACACAGACTAAACAACACTTCAACACGTGTGTCCGAGCCCTGCCACACTTCCCTGGGAGGGACCGAGTGTCACCAGTGTTGGATGACACTCCTGCGCCTCGCCCTAAAGAGGGGAGCGAGTCCCGGCCGGCGGGCCGCCCGCAGCTCTTACCCATTTGTCCAAGGGGACCTGGGCCAGGGACCCGGTGCCCTGGTACAGGTCCAGGCTGAGCTGCTCCAGGCTCAGCTTCTCCTGCAGGAAGTGGCCCAGGTACCTCTGCAGGAGGTAGCGACAGGCCCTCTTCTTGATGGACTCTGAAAACGGCCAAGGCATGATGAGGGCTGGCAGGTGGGCCGGCGGCGGCTGCGGGCGGCGGCAGCTCCGGCCTCGGATCCCGGCCGGCGTCCCCAGGCGGTGGCGGGGCCTAAGCCCGGGACGGCCCCTCCATGCCCGCTAGGCACCAGCCGTCCCTCAGGGCGACCCCATCTCCCGGATCGCGCCGCCGGCTGTAGGCCTGGCGGAGACGAGGGGCAGAGGAGTCCCTGTCGCCCCAGGCCCGGGCGATGCCGGGGGAGGTCCTCGTCCGCACGGAGGCGGCGTGTGAGACAGGGCGAGGGGACGCGGCAGGGCCCTGGAGAGGGCTCAGGCGGACACCTCCGCCGCCGCCGCGCGACGAATTTGTTGTCATCCGAGGGCGCGCTCCCGACTCTGGCGAGGCTCCCAGCGCGTTCGCGAGACCCGGACGCCCAGCGCGCCGCCGGGCGCTAGCGGAAGTGACGCCACACTGGGGCTGCCGGAGGCGGGACGAAGGGCCCGGAAGCGAGCAGTTCCGGCTCGGAAGAGCCGAGGGCGGGGCCGGGGGGCGGGGCCGCGGGTCGGCTCGGGACGCCGGGGGAGGGAAGGCCGGGAGGAAGGACCAGGAGGCTCCGGGCACGCGCAGGTGAGCTGCGGCCAGGCTGGCTACCGGGGGCGCGGGTGGGGGGCCCTCCGAGCGGGACGCGGCGCAGCGGACCGAGTCGCGCGGGGCGGTGGCCGAAGGAGCCCGCCGCCGGGAGGAGAGGGCTCCGGAGGCGGGCCCGGCCTGGGCTGTCCCCCTCCCCTCACACCCGGACGCGGGAAACGAGCGCCGCGGGGAGGGCCGCGGCCGCTGCCGCGCAGCCCGGCCGCCCCCGAGTATTGACTGGCGTGGCTCCTTGTCAGCAAGTCCTTCGTCGGCCGGCTCGTGCAGGTATCGTTTCCAAAGCTTCCTCTTCGTGACTGAGTGGCGGCTGACGTCCTGGGGGTGCTGCGCCCGTGACCGGGAAACTTGAGTTCTCAAGGATTTGCGGGCAGAGCCGCTTTCCCTGAACCGTGCCCAGGCCGCCCGACCCCGCGGGAACGTGGGCGATGGGCATCTGCGCCCTGGTGGCAACTCGTGCAGAGGCAGAGCTGGCTGTTACCTTAGGCAGCCCCGAAAGGCCTGCGCGCAGCCGAGCCACTCTGACCCGGGCTCCGCCGTTGGAGCCCTGGCCAACGCGGAGCGGATTCACAGCGAACCTCCGACGATTGTTAGGAAGATTAAGCGATAGGAGTGAAGAACGAACCTCAACAGAGTCCTGACTCGTATAGTTCCATTAAGCATAGTAAATTAAGACGATCTGTTGAAGGAGATTTTATTTGTTGGTAACTCATGAATGCCCGAGTAATGTGTACTAACAGCCCCAAAATATCGTCAGATAGAGGAAACGCTGGGTGCCTTCCCACAGCCACCTTTGCGTTTTAGATCCGGTGTGCTCTCCAGAGTGTGCATTGCCTGGGTAGCTGGCGCCCCTGATTTTTGTGGGTTTGCCCCAAGCACTCTCAGCAACTTCGGCTCCCTTGCTCTTCGTGTATTCAAAACCACTCGTTAAGGGTCCATTGAATGAAAGTCTGCGCAACTGCGAAGGTGAAAAGGGTGAAGAATCAGGCAGAACCTTCAAGGAGTGGAAGGTCTGTTTCTGTGTTCAGTATATGTTTATTGATTCCTGCATGAGTCAGGGACTGTTCTCGGTGCAGGGGATACAGCACTGAACCAGTTAAGGTCCTGGGTTTACATTTTCTTGGAGGCAGGGGAAACAAAAATCAAATAGTAGGGCATGTGGTGATAAGTGCCATGGGGAGGGGGAGCCATATAAAGGGAATGGAGATTTGTCACTTTTATATAGAGGGGTAAGGGAAGGCCTCTCTTATTTAATAAGGTGACACTGTAGTGGAGACTTGGAGAAAACTAGGTGACGAGGCACATGAGTACCTGGAGGAGTTGTTTTCCAGGAGGGGGGACAGCCCGTTTAAGGCCCTACGGCCAGAGCTTGGTGAGCCCAAGGACTACGAGGAGGGAGTGAAGGGGAGGGTGGGTCACATACAGACGTGGAGTGATCGTCAGTCAGATTGTTTTTAACTCGCTCATGAAGGAACCAACAGGGTATTAAAGCTGATGTAAAGTAGTATAGGACAGACGAAATCAGTGAGAGAAACACTGATGTAATAAAATGACAAAGTTAGCTCAAAGCTGGCTAGTGGGATTTTCCCTTCCAGCTAGGATTGACTAAGAGAAACCAGACTTAATCTTTCACCTGCAGTTAGCAGAAAAAGTGAGCAAAACTATGTGAAACAATTGTTCTTAAGACACTGCAGCATACCGTGAAGGACAGTGATCCCGGGGAGGCAAGGTACAAACGAGGCGGCTCCATGTCCCAGTTTATTGCCTGTAGAGAATTCCCTTCCTGAGAGAAGCCTGAGTAGAGCCTGGCAGTCTCCCCGACTTGAGGCTGTGGAACTGGGGTTCACAGGCCGCTGGGGCAGAGCCCCGGGAGGTGGAGAGCTGGGGGGTGGGAGCTGTGGAGAGGTATGTATAGAAGGTCCCCTCTGGCCTGCAGCTCAGCAGCATCAGCACATGGTTGTGAAGAAACTTCCCTGGGCTGGGGGAAGAAAGGATTTTTTGGAAATCAGAAAAGACCGAGGACAAGAACAGTTCCTGTTTCTGTCACCCAGAATGGAAAACCTCATAATTTATACGTCATTGGGTAGAGCTCTCGGGAAGGGTTTGCCTCTACAGTGGGGCAAAAGTAACCAGAGACTAAATGCAGCTTTGGTACCCCCTTAAAAAGTTAAAAGCAAGGCTCAAGAACAGGCTGTTTTCAGATAACTTAACTACATTCCAGGACTATGCTCAGTAACGTTTATAAGAATATAAAAATATCTAGCACCATACAAGGTAAAATTCACAATGTCTGGAATCTAATCAAAAATTACCAGGCATGCAAAGCAGCAGTATACAACCCATAATGAGGAGAAAAATCTATCAATTAAAACTAACCTAGAAGTAACAATGAAATTAGTACACAAGGACATTAAAACACATTGTAGCTATTCATGTGTTAAAAAAAAAAAACTAGAGAAAAGATTGGGCAAATTAAGAAGAGACAGGGAAAACAACATTCTTTTAAAAGGCCCAAGCAGGAGAGATTAGGCAGGTGCTACAGAAGAAACCATTAGTGAACCTGAAGGCACAGCAACAGGAGCTGTTCAAAGTGAAACAGAGAAGAAACTGAAAAAAATTAATGAAGCAGTGAGGAATAGGACAACTTCAGTTGGACTAATGTTCACGGAAGTGAAGTCTTCAGAGAGAGAAGGGAAGTCTTCAGACAGATTAATGTTTGAAAAAATGATGGCCAAAATTGTTTGAAATTTATTGAAAACTATAAACCCAAGGGGAATGGCTCAGTGAACCCCAAAGCAAAAGCAACATGAAGAAAATTATAGCAAGAGGGACAAAGATAACAACGGCATCAGATTTCTCATAGTAAACAATGCAAGCAAGATGCTCATAAGAAACGTCTTTATTATGCGATCTTGAAAGGGGGGGGCGGGGGGAGGGGAACAAGTTAACCCAGGATTCTGTACCCAGCAAAAGTGCCTTTTAGAAAAGGAGGTGAAAGAAGACTTGTCCGGGTGTGCAAAAGCTGGAAGAATTTAACAGCAGCAGACTGGTACCGCCGGCAGTGTTGACGGGAACCTGTCCGGCAGAAGGAAAATGACGCGGGTCATACACACAGATGTAGATCAGCACAAAGGAATGAGGGCACCAGAAGTAGTGACTGTGTGGTTAAGCCTAAAAACTACTTTCTCATCACCTAACTCTCTTTAAACATAATTGACTGTTCAAGGCAAAAATAGCATGTATCATGAAGTTTCTAACATGATGGAGTAAAATGTATGACAAAAATAGCACGATTGTAGTATGCTCTTGTAAGGTTCTTACTGTATATGTGAAGAAGTAGAATATCACTCGAAGGTACATTGTCATAAATTCAAGCTGTGTACTATAAACTCTAAAACAACCACCACAAACACACAACAAAGAATTATAGTTAATAGCCCTGGCTGGTGTGGCTCAGTGGATTGAGCGCCAGCCTGCCAACCAAAGGGTTGCCGGTTCGATTCCCAGTCAGGGCACATGCCTGGGTTGTGGGCCAGGTCCCCAGTGTGGGGCATGTGAAGGGCAACCATGTATTGATGTTTCTCTCCCTCTCTCTCTCCTCCTCTGTCTAAAAATAAATAAATAAATAAATCTTTTAAAAAGCAAAGAATTAGACACCCGGGAGCTCAGTCGGTAGAGCATGGGACTCTTAATCCCAGGGTCGTGGGATCGAGCCCCATGTTGGGCGTACTCCCTTTTTGTATTTTTCACATTTTCCTTTAAAATTTCTCCAAAAAAGCCCCATAAAGAATTATAGTTAATAAGCCACCAAAGGATAGAACTAGACCTAAAGAGTGGTTAGTCCAAAAGTAAGCAAAGAAAATAAGGAAAGGGGATAAAGTACAGATGGGACAAATGGCAAACAAACGACATGATGGATAGCAATCATATTAGTCAATTACAATGATCATATCAATAAGCACAGTAATCATGTTAAATGCAACTGGTCTTAACACCCCCAATAAATTGACAGAGATTGCCAGATTGGACAAAAAATCAGTACCAAACTATATCCTGCCTACAAGAAACCCAGTTTAAATATAAAACCATTTCTATTCCCATTCTCAAGAGCTTAAAACGGCCAAATTGCGTCAAAATTAAATTCCCCAATCCTAGGTATCAGCACCCCATCAAATTACTTATTCCTATTACTCCCTTAACATCTTCCTCCATTAGACTAGCCAGCCTGGTCTCCGCCTTCCAACTCCTGCCGCAGGAATTGTAAGGAGTCCTGCACAGACTTGCTTATGTGTCATTCCCTGTGAAGAATTCTTCAGAATTCTCAAGTCCTTTCTGCTCAACTGTAACTTTTCATCTGTGTTCATTCAAAATCAATTTTGATCGACCTGTTTCATGAGTCAAACCCTATCTATTATGATTATGTCGTAAATCATGGAATATCAGAGCTCTCAAAAACTGTAAAAAATTTCCTATAGGTTTCCCTTATTTTACAGAAGAAAAAACCATGAGCCCAATGAGGTTACATGACCAGCCTAGGTTCATACAAGTTTAGTGATAATTTTTCAGTAGGGCCAAGACATACTGTTTTCTCTAATTACCTGCACTCACAATTAAGTACGTTTCTTAGGTTATAATTATGTGTGTGCATGGCGTTAATATTTGTGTACGTGTTTAATGTACCTGTCCCATCTGCCCAATGCAGCTGAAAACTACCAGTAGGCAACTTTAATTAGTGTTCCAAAGCTAGAAAAATGCTGGATACATAGATACTCAGTGGATGATGATAAATGACTAATAAACTTAGAGCCTTAATTGACAAGCCTACAAAATATAAGAAGTAATTCTTTAGCTTTTACCATTTGAAACAATGATGGTTAATTTCCTTTAAGCGATTAGCTAAGCTTCAAAATAGATTTTCTAACATGTATCTGTAAATCTTGCTACTCATTTACATAGTAAGTTTAATTCATTACCTTTAAACTTCAGCCATGATGTAAACTCGGTATATTATCAGATTATCCACAAATATTCACAAAGGTCTAGACCGGCACTACTGGTAGCCACCCAGCTATTTAAATTTACGTGAGTGAAAATGAAAATCTGAAATTAGTTCCTCAGTCACTCTAGCCAACCTTTGAGTGATTAATAGCCATATGTGGCCGTAGCTACAATATTGGACAGCACAATTAAAAGACATTTCTGTCATCGCAGAGGTCTGCCAGTCCTGAATTTCTTCTATGAGGGTACGTTGTTTTGGCTACAGAAAGGAAAACCAAGGATTTTACAGGGTTCGCATGGCTGAGCCAGACAGTCTGCCGACCTGACTGCAGGTGTCGGTGGGGATTGTAGTGCTCACTTCAGCAGCACGTGCACTGGATTGGAATAATACAGAGGTTAGCGGGGCCCCCGCAAGGGTGACGTGCAAATTCATAAAGCATCCCATACTTTTAAAAACAAAAAGTAATTGTAGTAGGTGTCCCTTCACAAAATGGGCATGTATTTCCTCATCCTCTGAGAAGCAAGAAGATAAGTTCACATTTCATATTTTACCTTCTGTTTCAATTCATATTTATCTTTTAATATTTTAATTGTGGTTGAGTGTCTGTGTAAATGTATATATAATGAGGTGTCTACTCAAAAAGTTTTAGTTACTGGAATGCATAATCGAAAAAGAAGCCACTTCTCTGTGCCCTGTTGATAAGGCCACCCATATGCCTGCTCGGATTCTGTAACTCCTGTTATCACCACCTGCCTTCGTGGTTTAGGGCTCTGTGTTCAAACTCCTCTAGAGAACAGTCGACTGGATGGGCTGATTACCACCCAGAATCAGGTAGTTGGGCAGAGCCCTTGATTCAGGACAATTCATAAGCACTTTGCCCGCTTTGAGATGGTTACTTGGTTGAAACATCCATCCCCAGTACCTTGTGCTGTGAAGTTGCTGCTGGAGTTACAGAGCACAAAGCATGAAACCCGTAGTTAAGGACGCTTTCCAAAGAAGCCATGAACTTGACAAGTACTCTGGGCCTCCTGTCGATAGAACCATCTGAACTGCCTGTTTACATTGACCATCCAGTGTGTAAAGTAAATTTTGGCCCTGGCTGGTGTGGCTCAGTGGACTGAGAACCAGCCAGCATATTGCAAGGTCGCTGGTTCAATTCCCAGTCAGGACACAGGCCTGGGTTTCAGGCTGCGTCTCCAGTTGGGGGCGTGTGAGAGGCAACCAGTTGATGTAGCTGCCTTACATCGATGTTTCTCTCCTCTTTTTCTCTCTCCCTCCCCATCTCGCTAAAATAAATAAATAAAAAAAATCTTTTTAAAAAAAAATAAAGTAAATTATGACTGTTCCAGAAAGAAAGGGCAGAAAGTGGAGTCTCTTCAGTTACCCTCACATTCTTATCCGCCGGTAGGACGTGGACACTGGTAGACAGAATGATGCTCCCCCCGCCCCTGCGCCATGTCCAAATCCCAGAGCTATGAACGCGGTACCTTATGTGGCAAAGCAAACTTTCGATTTCTCACCTCCAGAATTAGAAATTTGTGTTCTGAGCCCACCAAGTTTGTCATTATTTGTGACAGCAGTAATGCAGAGCTAATGCAGGCATATTGCTATTCAAAATCTGTAAAGCTTCTGAAAGTGTTTTCTATATGACAGGCACAAAAATATCAGGGTTCCTTTTTTTTTAACCTCTTCCATAAAGCTGCTGAAGAGCTAAATCACTGCTTTTCATTGTTGGCAATATCCACAATCACTGAAGGTACTTTCGGTTGCAGGTGACGTGAGGGAGTTTACTGGCCCCGCTGACGGGAAAGTGCGAAGGTTAGACTGCCGCCGGGGCTCTGGCGGCCTTTCTCGGTGACACTCTCGGCCCCGCCCTTACCCCTGGTCAGCACGTCTGGACTGCTGTCGCCGGTCTCAGGATGGCTGCCGGGACCAGCTGGAACTCTGCTCTGTTCTGGGTTCAAGTGACTAGAAAGAATCTCGCATGTTGATTAGTTTAGGGCCCTCTGTAACCGGGGTCGGGGTCAGTCTCACCCAAATTGTTCGTTCAGCTGGGGAAGGGGGCGTTATGACTCCCCTTGGAAAATCTGGGTGCTTTTAGGAAAGGGAAAGGCTATTGATAAATAAGGGCCTGTTATAACCAACAAAGAAGAAATTATAATATTACCTTAAATAATGAGTTTAACATGTTTTCAACATGTGTAATGCTTCAATAATCTATCTTTTGTATTTATATGTAGCATCATCAGAAGTTCTGAATGCCTGCTGTTTTATCTGTTATTCAAAGACAGTTTAGAAACAAAATCTTCGGTGTAAGGAAATGTGTCTTTCCCGTGTTGCCCTTGGTGCTAATTGTTACACAACGACAGTTCGATGCCCTACTTCCTGACCCATGCGGTTTCTTCCATCCCAGTATTGGGTCCCTCACCTTTCTCCATCACTAAGGTCCCGATTGCAGAGGGCTAGATTCTTGCTTTAAAAACTTACTGCTAAGCTGTCTCATATAAACATCTTTTTCATATAATCATGATGATTATTTCTGACATCCCTAATTGAGATACTTGATTACTTAAGCCAAATTAAAATGTGTGGTACTCATGATGTTAAGAGATTCATAATGGACAGTCACATTTTGAAGGCTTTAAACTGACTTCAGAAGGGGGACTCTTTCTTATACATAAAACCAAGTATAAAGGAGTATGATGATTATTTTTAGAGTAAAGTAGAAAGTTTTAGAAAACAAATATTTTCACTATCTTATACAGTGAGTCAAAATTATATTTCAGTTTTCTGACAAATTGTTCCAGCAATATTTGGTAAATCTATATTTAACTTGTATTGTTAGGAGTGACCAGTTCTGGAAAGTGGGCTGTG
>PVJI01014057.1:0-45547 GCA_004026765.1 Micronycteris hirsuta | reverse complement strand
CCACAAGTCCTCCAGCCTAATAACTTTTCAAGTAAGGAAACCAGTACTCAGAGGAAGGGAAAAAGTCAAGAAGATTGTATTTGATAGAAGTGATGCAATTTAACTAATGGCTTATATTGTTATCAGAATTTATGTCAGAATACAAACCTTCTGAGTCCCAATTCAGTACTTTTTAACCATACCTTGAAATACTGGTTACCAGGAAAATATTATATGTTTATCATCTAGAATAACCAGCACTTCAACTGTATTACTGTATTTGCTACAACACTCACACCAAAGACTTCCTTGCACATATTGCCATCACATAATTAATTCTCTAAATATTCCTACTCACATGATATTACCATAAATAAAATCTGGTAGACAATGGCCTTACTTCATGTATTTTACAATTTACATCTTCGAGAATCTCTGCAGTAACATAATGGTCTATGAAGTAATTATACACATGGGAATTTTGTAATTCTCAATGTCAGTTGTTTAGATTCAGACAATCTAATGTTGAATATGGAACACAATTTTAAAGTAGCCTAAAAATATTAAAGAAGAGATTTGTTACCTTCCCAGTTCATACATCATTATATTTAATTATTTGAACCACATTCACTGTAGAAATCAGGAAGGTAAGACACTGCAGCCATAAGCGTCATTCTCAGCACTTTATTTAGAGAGCTCTCTGTGTATTCTAGGTCACTGGTTGTACTGACTACACCAAGGGCTTTCCACCTTACACAAGTTGTTGTAACCTCTTTAGTATATTGTGTAAATGTGAATTAAAAGAACTCTAATTTGCCCTGCTGATGTGGCTCAGTGGATTGAGTACCGGCCTCAGAACCAAAGGGTCACCAGTTTGATTCCCAGAAGGCACATGGCTGGGTTGTGGGCCAGGTCCCTGGTGAGGGGCCTGTAACAGGCAACCACACATTGATGTTTCTCTCCCTCTCTTTCTCCCTCCTTCCCCCTCTCTCTAAAAGTAAATAAATAAAATCTAAAAAAAAAAAGAACTCTGAGCCTGTGAGCAGTAAGATCGAGGGATAGAGTCTCAGCCTCGCCGCTGCTGCTGCCACAGCTGCCCAGAGACTACTGAGCCCTGGTCATTCCACTGCCACCCACTCAGGACACAGAACAGTCATGGAAAAAATGAGCTGGTGCAGAAGGCCAAGCTTGCCGAGCAGGCTGAGCGATATGATGACATGGCGGCCTGCATGAAGTCTGTAACTGAGCAAGGAGCCAAATTATCCAATGAGGAGAGGAATGTTGTAGGAGCCCGTAGGTCATCTTGGAGGGTCAAGTTAGCAGGGAAATAACTTGAGATAATGGCTATCTTTGTTAATGTCTTATGAAATTTTCATGAACAATCTAAGCATAATTGTTAAGAACACGTGTATTAAGTTCATGTAAGTGGAATAAAAGTTTTATGAATGGACTTCTCAACTACTTCTCTACAGCTTTTCATGTAAATTAGTCTTTTGGTTCTAAAACTTCTTTCAAGGAAATCGTACATTTTTTTGGAAATTTATTCCTTATTCCCTCTTGGCAGCTAATGGGCTTTACCAAGTTTAAATACAAAGTTTATCATAACAACAAAATACTCCTACTAGAACTACTGTTCCCAACTGCATCCCATGCTTCCCATCCCCAACCTCCTGGGAAAAAAGACAGTTTTTGTTTTTAAGAGATGGGATTGACTGAATTAAAAAAAAAAAGGTAATGCGTTTGTCCCATTTAAAATTTTAGTACATGGCTTTTTCTAATTTCAGAAGTCACAATGTTCTTGGCCCATTGTGACTTTGAATAACATTAACTGTAAGTTTTGTGCTTCCAAATCACTTTTGTTTCTAAGAATTTCTTGATACTCTTATAGCCTGCCTTTCTGTTTGTCAGGTGCACAGGATTACCTTTGTTAGCCTTTTGTCTTGTCAGCAACCATTCCTACTTGGTGGCCATATATTTGGGGGAAAAGCCGCATTATCTTTCTGGCTCCACCCAATGTCTAAGGATACCCTACTTCCTTTGCTTGCATCCCACAAACTATTCCCTCACCCTGTTTACTGCAGCAAGTCCCCTTAGTTGATGAGATTGTGTTACCTCCCTGTAAAACTCCACCATCATTGGCTGCTTTAAAGTCCTCCTCCTTCCTCTCTTATTTAAATAATGGGGCTAAGTTATACCCAAAGCTCACCTTACAGACTATTTCCTCAGTACCTTGCAAAAACACCAAAAAAAAAAAAAAAAAAACATTTTAAAAGAGGTGTATTTTTTTTTTCTTTTAGAATGCAAGCTCCTCAAGAGCAGGGACAATGTTTTCTTGTATGCTCTATTGTGCCTAGTACACTGTAAATGCTAAATAAATATTGGTGATGGGAAAAAAAAGAACTCTAACTTGTATTTGTTATTATTTCTTACCTATTCATGAAGAAAGGGAATATTTCCATCAGTAAATTGAAAAGGAAACATCATTCATTAGCGATAGAGGCATGAAAATTATGAAACTCCTTCACTCAGCACAGAAAATAAAGGCTTTAAAACTGTCTACTATTATATATATAATTTATGCTTGGATGATTTTTGAATTAATGATAAAATTTGTGAGAAAAATGTCTCTGACATTTGTAATGGGCTGTCTTTGTATCCGCTTTACTGTCTGTTTTATGTCAGTAACAATCTAAGAAATTAAAGATTTCCCATAGCATTTTTCTTTATCTAAGCATTTTATTTTGAAAAAGAGCAGGAGCTTCTATATTTCATCAAGGGTGGAATTGAATACTTTGCTATATTGTAGGCAAGACTCGACTAATTCTTGTCAAACCAATAACTCCATTTTTTATATTATAACTAACATTATAATATTGTCATAAGCAAATACATATATAATATTGTAACAACATATTTAAGTTTGCATCTCCATCAGTATAAATTTTAGCTTCTTAAAGGTAAAAATCATTCTTAATGATCTTTGTATAACCAGTGTCCTGTATGTATGAAATATCCCAGTAATATTTTTTCTCTGAATCTATGGGTATACATTTGCACAACTGCAAAACAAATTGCCTCACAAAATTGAGTCAAATCCCATTACATTTTAGAGTGGCTTGTTATGCAACCAAAACTACCTGAAATATTTTCTGTCTTCCCCAACTGACCACAAGTTCAACTAGGCAGAAACTTTACCTGTCTTGTTCTTATTATATGCCCAGCACCCAGAAGAGTGCCTGGCACAGATTTAAATATATATATTAAAATATATATAATATATGATGAATGGATAATGAATTCAAAAATGAATTATATTATTCTACACTTGATCTTAGTCAAAGCTTGTGACACAATTATTATTTTGGATTCTTAAGATTCTCGTCTGTTGCAGTGAGATCAATGTTCATGTGCTTAATGTCTTACTATCCTTACATTTTTGTTCTTACTTTTATTCAGGAACGTTCTCTGGGAAAATGATGTGGTTTTTCCACAAGAGGCATAGCCTCTTTGTTAGTTTTCTCAGGTTCCCACTTCCATTACTATGCAGGATGAAGTAGGGGCAGGGAGTGTGCTACAGATGGAAGCTCCTCTCTTCTGCAGAATGAAAATAAGAATATTCTCTTCCAAGAGCAATATGAAGGTTTACATGGGACAATATATGAGTTAAAGAATAGTTTAATTGTTTACATATATGAAGATAAAACATTCATCATTTGTGTAATATTTAGAATAACAATGTCATCAAGGGAGAGACAGAATCAGTCAGAGCAAGATGGTGAAAGCAGTTCTCTGAGAAAGTATTGAGATATAAAGAGTTTTGATAATAGATCTTGTTTTTTAAAGGAAGAGGAGAAGGCCTAGAAGACAGGATAGGAAAGGTAGGAGAACCACAGCCTTCTTTGAATGACAGGCACAAGCAGGGAGAGAGCCTCACTGAAACTAGGCCTGCAGCTTCTTCATCACTCTCGCCAGTCCGACATGCAGGCAGGAGGTGGGTATGGGAGTCAAAGGCAATTGGCTTTTTGATGCCCCCATGTCTTGTGTCCTTGTTCATGGATATTTCTTCTGTTACATGCTTTTTTGTAGCTATCTCCACTTCATTTAAAAATATTTTTCTCCTATTCATTCTTCTAAACCCAGCTCAGGTATGAGATCCTCTAGGAAAACTTTCCTCAACAGATCCAGACTTACAAATTTGAGCTGTGTCATTTTTAGCTGCTTCAACATCATAAAATATAGTAGCTATATATTTCTGTCTTTCCCATTAAGTTGCTTTTTACTGAACATGCTTGAAAACTATGTTCTATCTGCATGTCAACAATACCAGGCACATAATAAGCAACTTTTTGAATGAAATAAAAATATTTTTAGTAATCTTAATTTAAAAAGGACAATTGGATTTTTAATAAAACTAGGGTAGCTACATAAGAATCTCTCTGTTTAGGTTAGTTTCAAACTGACCAGCATAAATATTCAAAAACAGGGGCGATCTAAGAAAGAGTCACAGCCTGTAGAAATAGTGCAAGAAAAGTTAAATGTCATTATGAAATGAGGTTTGCACAAGGTATCAAGTTACAAATAGGCTATAGGCTTTTTTTTTTCCAAACCAAAGGTAGGATAAGTAATAGTTAAACTTAAAGCTTAATGCAGTGTTAAAGGAAAATCTTTTTCTTGTGTCTTCTGTCTTAGACAAAAGAGAGAGAGGAAAAAAGGAGGAAGGGAGGGAGGATCACCTTTAAACTGAATAAATAAATGAAGTATCAACTAAAGGCAAGTTGAGCTCAAGAACAATGGAGATACAATATGATAGCACTGGATACTAACAGGAGCCGACACACTTAGTCTAGACTTTTGGTGTTCGAGGATACTGATTCACACTTACAAAATCATTTATATGTATACAGTGATCCACTATTATCCACATGTTCTACTTTATTCATCAAAATACTAGGTCATTACCTGGACCTTATTCCACTAATTGTTAAAATATTTTCTGAGGAATGTATTCTTATTTCTATTCTACAGATGAAAGCAGCAGTCATGCCTCACTTACCTTAAAACCTACATGAGCTAAAAAGCAGATCCAAGACTTTTTTATTCAAAATTATGGGTCCTTCCTACAAGACAGGAGAACCTACAAATGCATGCTTGAAACATATTTGAGAAAGAATAACTCTTTAAAAAATAAAAAATGCAAGTGGTGCACAAATATACTAGAGTCAGACAGTGTACTCCTATTCAAAAGGGGAAAGAGTTAGATAATTAAAATTAAAAAAAATTAAAGCTGGTAAGTTTGATGCCTAAATCCTAATTGGTTTCAAAAAGCATTGGTGAACAACTAATCTGATGGTATTAGAATACAATGTTAGAGCAAAGTTATCTAATGTTGGTTTATTTAATGCAAACCCTCCAAATAGTATTCAATTTTATAATTGTACATTATAGAGGTTTTTTGTTTTGTTTTGTTTTTGCTTGGAGTGGGGCAGTGTCATAGACATAATGAATGTGAAAAAGTCACGGCATTTAATCACTTTTCTCAATATACCTTGGTGGATAATATGAATCCGGTTAAACCACTGGGCCTAGGGAGTATTGAGGAATGAAGCAAAAATGCTGTACCTGAAGTAGTCCTAGAATATGCTTCAAGGATTAATCCTTGTGCCCAAACTGTAAGTCTGAAACACATCAGAGGAAAAATATATCCCAATATTCAATTAAACAATTTATAAAAATCACCTGCCTAATAAAATACTACTTTCTGGAAGAGTTAAAACCGATTTTCATGTGACTTTGACAGGGTGCTTGATTTCTTGTCATTAATAATATTTGAGCAAACGTAAGTGACTGAAAAAATCAGCTAAATGGTAGTGAGTTGAGCATAGCTGCATTTCCAAGCACACTGTTAGCCTTCCCCTTGTAGTACAATAAAATAATAAAAAAAATGATTTCCATTACTTTTAAAATTGAAAACAACAAATGTAAGGGGAAAAGAGGGAAAACCAACAGAAACCTACCTTCCATTTTTCAGCATGACATATTCTTGATACAGGCACAGCTGCTGCCACAGGCAATGCTTATTTACAAATACAAGTAAACTCGTTTTTCCCCACAAACAATGCTTTCATTAATTTTATTCTGTTTTATGAATAAATCGCATAGTACTCTATCTTCTGGAACTTCAAAGAGAGAAAACTAGTCTTCTTAAGTCTATTACCAATGACAGCGAAGTGCACTGAACATAGTCTCCACTCCTGTATGGAGTTTCCCTTATTCCTTTATGAAGGCAGTGTTAAGATTAGATTTGTTATCATCACTATAATTTATATAAAATTACTCACAGCACAGTTTCTTATCACAGTAAGAAAATTGGGGATGCTGGAAAATTGATCATTTTTAATTCAATAAACGATACTATATCTACTCATAATATCTCTGTATGGCCTTTAAATAGTTTGAAGGTAAGAATATATGGGTATTAAAGGTAGAAAGGTCAGCTTCAAATTCCCTATTCTTTCACAATTGTGTGACTTTTGACAAGTTACACAATCATTTTAGTCCTCCTACTTTGTCACGGAAACAAAAGGAAGGGAAAATGTTATACATATTGACAGACTTTCAGTATTGCTTTTGGATATTTAAGAGGCTGCCACCTATCTTTTCAGTTTTTTTAAGTGGCATATGAAATCATTTGTTGGGAATAAAATGGTAACAAGATGATTTATTCGGTGTTTGACGATAGTTAAAAGAGATTAAAATACTTTTGGGAAGTGGAAAATTAAACGTCCAGAGAAACAGAGTTGCTTAGAGAGACTGAAGACCCAGTTGAGTTGGTTGACAACATATAGTTGCAAATATCTTCAATTAAAATATTTATATTTCCCTCAGAAATACTCTGTGCCACAAGACAATGTAGATAGTTAGGTAACCCAGAATTTGGGGTTTCTTAATGGGATACAGTGAAAGGACAAAGGGGAAGCGGGTTAAGAATTTTGACAAGTGACTGAGTGACATGACAGTGAGTATATCAGTACAGGGAACACAAGAGTGGTTAAAAGTGATTGTGGAGAGCAGGACCAATAAAATAGCATTGGTCCAAACAAGATAGCATAAAGTATACAAAACAAAGTGGAGGCACTCACGTCAACCAAGATGGCCAGCCACGGCACTTTGGTTCAAGAGGGAAACGACATAAGTCATGTCAGATATATCTGGCAAGGACACACCCTAAGATATCTGCACGTGTGATCAGAACAGCCATATCTGCTGAGTGGGACCACCCATAGGTAGGCTCCTGGGGAATTCCCCACTTGGTATCAGGGGTACCAAGACACCTATCAAGAGACACAGGAGGGTGGAGTACACCACTTTCAAGGTATAACTGAGGCAGACTCCAGACCACTGCTGAGACAGCTGAGCTCCACACACCAGAATACTGCTCCATGCCATGTTGATCTCGCTTGGCATTGGCTGCTGGAAGCTCTGCCCTGCTGTACTGAGGACTTTGCTTGCCCTGCTGCCCACCTGGCTCCAGAGATCTTTCCTTGCAAGATACTGACAACTCCCTTTCCCACCATGCTCTTTCTCAGACCTGCAGACTGAGACTCACTCTGGGACTCCAGTTCATTATTCCCCACTAATTGCTCTGTGTGTGTATGCTATATTCCTCTTAGATTGTTAGAGTGTGAGAAGGATATAGACGTATGTTGATGCTCTTCTTTGAGTGAACCTGCATTCAACAAAAACCAAGTGGATAGCGTAGTTACCTTATGCAACTCTTGTCTATTCCTTGATGCTGGGTTTCTTGGTAGGAAGCTAACTGGGCAGTTGCCTAGCTGACTTATAGGAAAGACTATAGCACAAACATACACTTGCAACAGTGATCCATGTGAAATTTTTTACATTTATAATGGGCATAGGTTCAGCAAGAAATTTAGAAAACAATAGGGAGCATCCTGACCAACGTGGCTCAGTAGTTTGGGTGCCATCCACAGAGTGAAAAGTCACTGGTCCCATTCTTTGTCAGGGCTCATACCTGAACTGCAGGTTGGTCTCCAGTTGGAGTTCATATGAGAGGCAACCAATCAATGTTTCTCTACTTCTGTTTTACTCTCCCTTCCCTTCTTTCTAAAAAGAAAATACATAAAATCTTAAAAAAGAAAAGAAAAGAAAATATGAGAGAAGAGAAGACTGCAGAAGAATGGTTCTTGGGGATTTAGTTATAAAATAATCCAAGAAAGAGAAAGGATAATCAAGAACGAAGAATCCAACTAATAAGAGACTGAGTCATATTAACAGGTAGCAATCAATCCCAAGTGACATAGCTACTCAAATAAGGGTATGCTCTAGCAATAAGCTTCACTTTAAAAATACATTAAAATATATGCATATTATTAAAAAAAACAAAACAAAAAAACCTGGGCATTCTGTGATTGAGAATAGGTCTGAGGTCAAAATATCTACTTCAATGCCTCTGACACTTTCCAGCTTTAAAATCTTCAGGAAATTGCATATTTTCTTCTAGTCTCAGATTCTTCATCTCCAAAAGTAGAGGGGACTGTGTAGACAGCAGCTATTTCCTCAAGGCTAATTACTAGTAAATGAGTAAGAGTCTGAACCTAGATTTTCTAAATGCAAATTCATTGTTCTTTCTGTTCTATCACCAATACCTATGGTTAAACAACTGAAAAGGGCTATGAAGGATTCACAGTTCATATGCTGGGTTTGGGAAATTCAGACAAGATTTATGTTACTGCTTGTCTCTACCAGCTGTCTGTAAATCACAAGGCTAAACACAGGCACAGTTTGCTTGGATTTTCCATTTTGGTTACTTAAAACATATTGCGAGAAGTTTCTGCACCTTGGTTTAAAGCAGTTGAGTTGGTGGCAAAGACTAACTGTTCTCTGCAAAGAATCTAAACAAGCACTAAGCATTTCTTCAGTTTTCAATCAACTGTGATGATACATGTTTAAAATATAGCTAAAGCAACAGCAAGACTAGAAAGATGGTAGAATGCAAACTTAGAGACAGGGAGAGCTACTTTGTCTCCACAAAGGAAGCAGATAGAGAATTATGTAACTTGAAGAAATTAGAGCCAGGCAGAGAGGCTAGCAGAGCCAGCCTGATAACTGTGCCAGTGAAGAACATAGGGAGCTCGCTAAGCTCTCCTGGTGCAAGAGCAAGAAATCAGATGGGCCCGGGTGGAGGAACACTGGCTGGCTGTTTAGAGCACATAGGCAGAGAGAAACACTGAGGACATGCTACTGGAAGAGTCACCATACCCTACCTGTGTTGCATCTATTGAACTGCAGTTCTCTCCTTCCTGGCGCTCAGTGAATGATGCTCCAAATGCCCCAATCTAGTCCCTTATTCAATATTTATAGTAAGTATAGATGTCAATAAATCTACATGACCTTGATGAGCTGGACACTCTCTATCCTTGTTTCCAAAATAAACAACTCCCAAATAATTATAGTGATCCTTCATTATACTTTGGGTACACTATATACATCTGCCATTTAAACTGTTTAAGGTTACTGCAAGGACAAGAAAAAAAGCCAAACGGCTGTAGGTGGATTAACTATATTATCATGTGTTAAATACAGCCTTCTAATACTTAGTTTTTCCAATGATCCATGTATCCAATAAACCTAAAATAATCACAATCACATTGGGAAGAAGAACTAAAAATGACATATCATCACCATGGCCACCACCACTATGTAAAGCAACTAGAAAAGAAAAACAAAAATCCTGTCTCTACTCACATAGTATAGAACAAATTTCTTAAGATGATTTGAAGTCCAAGTTTTTGTTTCCATATATATATATATATATATACACACACACACACACACACATATATGAGTGTGTATATATATACATACACACACACACACACACACATATATATATATATATATATATATATGCAAAACCATCTCTATCTCTCTGTATCTTTTAAAAATTGATTATTTATTTATTTTTAGAGAGAGGGGAAGGGAGGGAGAAACAGAGGGATGGAAACCTGTGGTTGCCTCTCCGGCATCCTTTCCTGGAGACCCAGCCTGGACCCTGTGTGCAACCCAGGCATGTGCCCTGACTGGGAATCGAACCAGTGACCCTTTGGTTTTCAGGCTAGTGCTCAATCCACTGAGCCACACCAGCCAGGGCTGTCTCTTTATATCTTATCTTAAACTGAGGAGTTAAACCTTTTGCTTCTTAGAACTAACATTTTTTATATCTCATTAAGAGTTTTCCCTCCAATTTATCCTCTCATGTATTTTAAAAATCCTCTTTTCCTTACATATTTTTTTCTGTTTATAAACATGACCAAAGCATCTTTATCTCAAATAGCTTCCCAAATTTAAGAACTCATCTTGATATACATTAAAATTAATTATAACTTACAGCTTTGAAATTGGGATATCACTGGAATAGCAATTTATTGTCAAGGAATAATACATAGTAAAATGTACAGAGAGGTGGTTGGGCTGTGAAGTCACTTTGAGTTAAAGATAAAATGGCTGAAGAGTTTGAGCAGAGAAAATACACAGTTGGGATTGTCTGGTTACTCGGTTGAAAGTATGAGGAATAAGGAAGAGGGACAAGGTTAGAGATATCACATTGGTCCCCATGGGAGATGGTGACTTTGGCCAAGGTGGATCATAGAAGGCAGGGAGAAAAAGTTACTAACTGGATATTTTGAAATTATGCCAATTGATCAGATGTAGTTTGAAAGACTGTGGCATTGAAGTTCACTAAAAATGGCCTCCTATCAATGGCATTGGTAAATGCTGCCACATCAAATATACAACTAAACTACAGAGCAATCATCATTCAAAAATACCTGAAATCTAGCTGAACAAAAGGCTTACATCTAAGAATATAAAGAAGCCACATCAAGACTAGTAGGAGGGGCAGAAATATGGAATGGGTTGATACCATACCCACAAGTGCCAGATAAAAATTGGGAAGGATATCTCATTGGCACAGGTCTCCCTTGAGGAGCATAGGGTCCCAGTCCCACACCAGGACCCCAGCCCAGGATTCCAGTGCCAATTAGAGAAGTCCCCATAACTCCTGCCTGTAAAAAACAGCAGAGATTGAGGTTGAGGGAGACAGTGGGTTTCTGGAGCCGCATGCACTCTTCTTAAAGGGTCTGTGCATGGACTTACTCCTTGTCACTAGCTCTGAGGTCTAGGACTGGGACAACAGGTTATAAGGCACCAGGGACATACTGGGAAAAAAAATGAAGTGTCTAGGGGAAAGCTGGAAGGACAGCTTTCTCCTAGAGAGAAATACTGGCAGAGGCCATTGTTCCTTTGCTGAGCCCTCTCCACACAGAGCCAGCAGGTGGGCACCATATCTGAGTCTTCAACAACCTGGCTATCACTGTTCACCCAGCCCTGGTGATTCCTTAAGACCCAACCCCAACTAACTTGTGGGCCCACCCAAATTGTTTCCAGTGGCTATTCCACACAAACAGCCTGACTGGATTCATGCTTCAGACTTTCCTAAAATCTCTCAAACAAGCAACATCTGGCCTTACATGTCCTGCATCTCTTACTAAGTGGCCCCAGACCTGGCACTAGCAACAGTTAGACTTGGTTCACAGCTTGGCCTAGCCTAAATACCTCAAAGTCAAGCACAAGCAGCAGCCATTTGCAGATCACTTCATAGCTCAAGCCACATGGTACCACAAGGTCAGCAGCTAACCTTGGCTTGTGCCACCTGGGAGGCCCCATAGCCAGAGCAATGTGGACAGCTTCAGATCATCACCCAATCATCTCAATAAGCAACATACTCAAGGGGCAGACTTGGTTGGCATGAGAGCCCTGCCGAAGTAAGTCCTGCTCTCCGGGGTGGGCCTCAGCAAGCTGATCCTCCATGGTGGTCATAGCCAGTCCTTTGGCCAATAGCAATCAAGGTCAACTACAACAGCGGAGTATACACAGCCCACTTGTGGGTGAACCTGGAGTTCCCAGCTCAGATGTACAAGTAGACTGTGCCACCGGACCCTACAGGACAGCTACTAAATAAAGCCATTTTACTAAGCCTGGCAGACTAGCAGCTCTACCAATGTATGGGAACAAACACTGGAAGGCTGCCAAATTTAGGAGACAAAGAAATGTGTTCCAAATGAAAGAACAGAACAAAACTCCAGAAAAAGAACACAATAAAATGGAGACAACCAATCTAGTAGATGCAGAGCTCAGGACACTGGTTAAAAGGCTCCTCAATAAACTTAAATAAACAGTAGATAAACTTAGTGAGAACTTCAGCAAAGGGATAGGAAACATAAAAACAGAACTAGAAAACATGAAGATGAACCAGTCAGATTTGAAGAGTTCATTAATGGAAATGAATAATACATTACAGAGAATCAACAGTGAAGTAAATTAAGCAGAGGACCAAATCAGAGATTTGGAAGATAAGGAAGAGAAAACACCCAATCATAATAGCAAAAAGAAAAAAATACAAAAAAAAATTTAGAGTATATGGAGCCTCTGAGACAACCTCAAGCATAGCAAGATTCATATCATGGGGATGCCAGAAGGAGATGAAAGAAAGCAAGGAACTGAAAATCTATTTGAAAAATTATGGAAAATTTCCCTAACCTGGTAAAAGAAATAGACATGTAAGTCCAGAAAGAGCAGAGAGTCCCAAACAAGATGAACCCAAAGAAGCCCACACCAAGACACATCATAATTAAAATACCAAAGTTTTAAGACAAAGGGACAATCTTTAAAGCGGCAAGAAAAAAGCAGTTACTTACCTACAAGGGAGCTCCCATAAGACTGTCATACTATTTCTCAATAAAAACTTTGTAGGACAAAGGGAGTGATAAGAAATATTTAATGTGATGAAAAGCAAGGATCTACAACCAAGATTATTCTATCCAGCAAAGCTTTGTATAAAATAGGTATAAATTTATTTTATGATACCATTCTCTTTTCCAATCAGTATTTTTATACTATAACTATGTGAAGTTTTCTTTCATTTCTCTATATCATTAACATCTTCACACATGTTCTATATTAAAATATTATACACATAATTTCTACCTTGGTTATTATTAATATAGTTGCATAAATCATAACTATCAGTTACTAAAATTTGAAGTCATTGTTTAACACACTTGGCTTTATTGGTTATGATACTTAGCTGTCCAGGTTTGGAAACTCCTGTTCTCAATGACAGTGATGGAGTTACGGAAGTCAAAATTAAGAAGCACATTTATGTTAATGTGACATAATGTCAGCAGGTGATTTTAAAACCTCTATTGTTATTTCCTATTTTTTTTTCTGTTTTCCAGCAGGCTGTATAACACTTGTATTTTGAGAAAGGAATACATGTACCCCCAGTGTCCCCTACCCATCTTGTCCCTGACTTCAATGATAGAACTGAAGTAATGCTATCCTTGGATTGTATTTATATTCATTCACAACTCACACATGTGTTCCACTAATATCTGTTGCTTCCTACATTCTGTCAGTTACCATTGGAGGCTCTAAAGAAATAGCAGTGAGCAAAACACAAAAAGCTTTTGCTCTCAGGGAGTTTACAGTTCAGTTATAAGGCAGGGAATAAACATATAATCTAATAACTATACATTTCATATAGTAATAAGGATCATGAAGAAAACAAGAGTCATTTTTCAATAATCCTTAATAACTGGTAGAAAAATACCACCATTTAATGATGATAGAATGGCTCTTGAGCTCTGAAAGACACATTATTAAAAGCTCTTTCTTCCCTTTGTATATTTTACTATTTTAGCTGAAAATATTCACAAAATCTTAAGAATATAATCTGAGAAGAAAAATAATGTGAATGCATTTCACAATTTATACAGTGGCAATTTTTAAATGTACTATTAAACAGAAACTTGCTTTTTATTATGTTCTTTCTTATTTAAAATTTTTTATTATTACCCCAAGATTTTTTTCAAGCTTTGCTATATGTATGTGCCCTGAACCATGCCAGGTCTGGGCTAGAGATCCTAATTGGTCATAATCTAATCGTCAAGTGCTGGAACGTGCCTGGGTAAGAATCCCGGTTCTGCCATTATCAATCTTGTAACCTTAGG
The DNA here is from genome assembly GCA_004026765.1 of Micronycteris hirsuta. Taxonomy (NCBI): domain Eukaryota; kingdom Metazoa; phylum Chordata; class Mammalia; order Chiroptera; family Phyllostomidae; genus Micronycteris; species Micronycteris hirsuta. The sequence continues at coordinate 31,478 of PVJI01014057.1, read as the reverse complement.
CAAACTGCTTCAGTTCCCTTCACTCAATTTTCTCATTTATCGAATACTGATAAAATTAATAACAAAATAATAGGTGTTTTGAAGGATTAAGTGACATAATACAGGAAATGCAATTACAACTAGTGTGGTACATGGTAAGTCTTAAATAATTATTAGTGGTTATCATTTGACAATATAAAAATGATAAAAGTTTCTTCAATAATTGTAAAATCTAATTGAAAATTAATATGAATATTCTGAAGCAATCAGTAAATGATAAATAATTTCCAAAATTAACCAGAAGTGGAAAATGATATGCTAAACGTAGTACTAGGTCAATAGAACTATGATAAATTCTACAATTTTTTAGGTATAATTATTTTACATGTGGTTTAAGCAAGTTCATTTGTTTTCTTGGGCTCCCATAACAAAGCACAAATGACAGTGTGGCTTAAAAAAACAGAAATTTATTTTCCAGAGGCTAGAAGTCTAAGATGACGAAGTTCGCTGGTGCGTCTGTTTGTTCAGAGGCCTGCCTTCTCGGATTGCAGGTGCATACATTTTGGGGGTGTGCACATCTGGTCCTCCCTCGGCCTGTCTCTCTGTACCCTAATGTCCTCCTCTTATAACATGGGGCAGATTGAATTAGAGTCTACCCCAATAGCCTCCTCTTAACTTAATCATTCTATAAAGGGCGTATCTCCAATAACGTCTCATTTTGGGAGGGAGGGCACAATTCGGTCCATAACATCAGGCTACACAAATATGGGAGTCTCAATTTTCTCATCTCTAAAATACAAATGATGTGATATAAGTACAAGTTATATTTAAAAGAATTGAAAAATATTATGCAATGTTTTCAACATATGACCAGGAATGACTTCCTGCTCTATGAGTATTAGCAGCTAAATTAGTACACAAAAAGAAACAGCAGTCACCCTTGAGGTTAATCCAAGGAGGTTTATTTACAAAGGAATAGTTGCAATGATGTTAGTGAAGTGTAAAGGGAACCATGGGGAAAGAGAGTCTCATAGCCGAAAGCACATACCATCCCCAGCCATTAAGGCATAAAGAAAGACAGAGGTTACAAATCCTGGAAGACATCAGTATCTTGAGCAGGTAATAAATATTTGACATCAGTTTTTTTCTTCCTTTAGATTCCTGCACAGGATTCCTCATAAGTGGAAGCCAAAAAGAAGCCTGATAATATGATCCATACATGCCAGCCATCAAGGGGCAGAGAGTAGGATGGAGAAGGAAGAAGAGTGTTTCTGGAGGAGCCATTGAAACACAGGTAGAACAGAATATTTGACTATTAGGAGAGAGGTAGGGAGAAAGTTATCCCTTTGATCTCCCTCTCCCTCTTTTCCACTTCTTATGCATATATAGGTATAAATATAGATGCGAATATAGGTATGGTATATATAGAGAGAAATGCATATCAATTTGAATATAGATGTAGACATATAGTCCATATTCGTTATCTAAACTACTTGAAAGTACATTTTAGTCATTATGTTTCTTTACCTGTAAATATTATGATGTATAATTCTTTTAAAAAAGGACATCTTACATAACTACACTACAGTGACATATGTCAGGTAATTTAACATTGATAAAATAATATTACCCAAAACATTGTGTATGTTATTTATTTATTCATTTTGCCAGTTGTTAAAATAATGTTCACTTTACCATTTCTCCCTCTGATCCAAGACACCATCAGGATTGCATTGAATTTAATTGCCCTTTTTAGTCTTTTTTTAAATTTTGAAACTAAACAGACATCTTAACTGAAGTTTTGCAGATGGATTTATTTCTTGGTTTTTACACATTTGAAAACCATCTTAGATTTCCATTGTCGATATATATATATGTTTTTATAATATATTACTTATGTATTTTCATTTAGAAATAAGAGATAAAGAGTTCTATGTTTGTGTTTTAAAATCTTATTTCTTGACAATGACCATAAAAATTATTCTAAATTATGCTGCAATTTAAAATATGTATATGAGAGAAAATTAATCATAATCAATCACATATTTTGTCAAATCTGTTAACAAAGAAGTGCTGATGAGTTGCTAAGAATATTTGTTATACTAGTCAAGTTTCTGCAATGTTTTTCTGAATGTCTACGATGTGTTAAAACTTCTTAGGAATGTAACCTAGCTTGTAAAAGAATATTTAAGTTCTCATATTACATAAGAATGATTTTTCTCTCATATAAAAATGTGAATGATTGGTCTTGGTCCATGTTATTCTAAACTAAATCATTTTCTTCTTTTTAAGTATTAGATTCAAGTTTAACTGCAATAAAGCAAAATGCAATTTTAGTAGAATATTTAATCACACTGGAAAGCCTGAAAAAAGAAAGTGATTTGTTTAAAATAGGAGTTTTTTAAATTATAAACTACTAAGGTAAACTTTAACAGAATGGCAGTAAAACCAACCTGGAATCTGAAAATATAGCATTATAGAATTACATTTTATGTTTTCCCTTCAAGGACTGTTATTATCTTTTCTATACACACACATACACACTTAAACACACTGCAAAATACAATGGACTTATTTTTACCACTGGTAAATTAGATTGGATGAGAAACTTACTAAGACATGGGTATTACCACCCATGGAGAGTCAATAAAAAGACTTGTAGAGTAAAATATATAATATTTTTACAAATGTATATATTCTTTTCAAAATCAAAACTCCACTAGATGAATCTTTATTTTAAAGCCCTCAGAAAACAATTTTCTTTATGAAGTCTGTCTGAACATACACTTTTAAATATTCTGTACTTTACATCCCTATGATTATTTCGTAACTACCTATTTGTACTTAATCTCTTCACCTTTTTTACTCAGCCTTCCATACCTCCTCCCACCTGGCAACCACAAATTTGTTGTCTGAATCTATGAGTCTATTTCTGTTTTGTTTATTTATTTTGTTCTTTGGATTCCACATATAAGTGAAATCATAAGGTATTTGTCTTTGTCTGTCTGACTTTGTCTGTCTGAGGGTATTTCAATGAGCATAATACCCTCTAGGTCCATCCATGTTGTTGCAAATGGTGAGGTTTTATTCTTTTTTATGGCTAATATTCCATGACATATGTGTACACATTTTCTTCATCCACTCATCTATTGATGGACTCTTGGGTTGCTTCCATAGCTTGGCTATTGTAAATAATGCAGCAAGGAACATAGGGGTGCATATATATGTATATTTTTTCAAATTAGTGTTTTGTGTTTCTTTAGATATATACCCAAAAGTGAAATTGCTGGGTCCAAAGGTGGTTTCTATTTTAATATTTGAGGAACCTTCATACTGTTTTCCATAGTGGCTGCACCAATCAGCATTCCCACCAACAGTGCACAAGGGTTCCCTTTTCCCCACATCCTCACCGATGCTTGTCGTTTGTTGATTTATTGAAAGAAAAGAATTAACATGGTCATTTCAAAGGCATCTAGCAGCATTTTGGTCAACAATAACATTGCATACAGTTGGGTGTGCAGTAACATTTATGCAATAACATTGCATAAAGGCCTCTGAATAGCTGTGTTGTGGTGTTTTCATTTTATATAGAACTATTGTAAGGTTAGATTCACTTTGGTTCTATTAGAGAAACAGGCATAAAAATGGCATTCAATTTCCTCAGAAATGCTATCGTTTTTTATTGTTTTAATCCTCTGTGTTATCTTTACAAATAGAGATCTGAATGTGTCTATTTGGTTTGCTTTAAGATGCAACACAAAAGAAAAACTGGCAGTATTTGTATCAGACCGGCCCCTGAGTAAGCTTTTCAAATTAACCACAGAATGATATCTGTTGTATAAAATGAGTTTTAGCAGTTTGAGTTTTCAGTGCCCTTTTACTGATGAGTGGAGAGTTATTCCCTTTTATTTAAAATAAGAACACCTGCAATTTCTAAAGATAACTATACCCACAGATATCTATGATGGTTTATGACTGATCATAATGCATTTATCTCTAAATTGCTTTGTGACTATATTCCACAAAATAATGAGAACACGAGAGACACTCTTTTGTAAGATTGCTATGCAAATAACCCAGTTCCCAGCTTTTTCAGTGGCCAGAAATTTCTTACGTCAAAGGTCCATATGGCAGGAGTTAATATAAAATAGCTGCAAGTTTCCTCCTGTTTTTAATCTAATGCTAAAATTTTAATGTGTTTTATTTCCTTGACCCCCTCTAGCAATTACTATGTGTTTTTCACATCATTTATCCAAGACTTACTCTTTGACATAGATACTTTATTGAGGTAAAACTGTATATTTCAAATCATTTAAATAATTTTTTACTTGTTAAAAAATCCCATGATCACCTTCCTGAGACTACATTTTTACAAATTCCTGTTTCAACTAATATCACTGTTCCCTCCAACAGTTGCCATTTAACTGATCTGCAAATTTCATTGATTCTCACTCTCCCAAGACTTTACTGCTTTCATAAATTCCTATTTTAACTGATATTATTCCCTCCAACAAGTTTCGGTTACCTGATTTACATATTCCACTGATGCTCCCTGGAAAATGCTGACTGTCCATTGTTGTTGTTGTTGTTGTATATATTAAAAGTTAATCCATGACGAGAGTAACTGCCACTGTTTAAAACTTATAAAATTAATGAATGGTAAGGCAAGTAGAAATATGGCTGAAGGTATCCTGTCCCAGTTGCTTCTGAGGCACATTATCTGTTTGCACTTATGACAGAATGCTTTCATTCAAAGTTTCTTTTGCTCATTAATTTATCTAAAGTATTTCTAAAGACCACCAAATTGAATATGTCTATGAGTTATTTCTGCATAGATTTCCTGGCAAGTGATGAGGCAACATAAATTATTGCGAACCATGCCGTATTCGCTGCCAGAGAAAAGAAAGTCTCTAATGTGAATTGACACCTACTAAGATCTTACTTTTGGTCAGATACTTTCCCACAATGAGAAACATGCATTCACTCATTGATTCATGATCTTTGATGATCACGTGAGAGGATCCACATCCACTACGGTTTCCCAGTTTGTCACCTTTATAGGATTTATCTCAGTATACACTGTTTAGACATATAATTTTCTAAAATATATTCATTAGGCTGATTGTATCCGAGTTGCTTTGCAAATTTGGGAAGTATGAAATAGAAGGTACCATATTTTGCCATGTAAAATGTATACTTTTTTGCCTTATTTTTCAAGGGAAAAAGCAAGGATGCACATTATATGTGGGTATAATGATTACATACCATGGGTATTATAATAGCTATAATTATCCTTGTATAATACACACAAAAACGTGGGTGCACATTATACACAGCAAAATTCTTCTCCATAAAGACAGTACCACATTCTTTATATTAACTTATTCTTTCTCTCTATTTTTTGTATGGTTATTCTTCATTGCATACCATCACCTTGAGGGCCTCCAACTGGCAACAGGCTTTCTCCAAAGCGAATACCTATGAATTTTCATGTTTAACAAGAATTGACAAGTGGTCGAAAGCTTTCCTCTATCCCTGCACCCATAGGGCCTCTTTCATGTATGTTTTGTTTGATGAATTTTGATTCCTGTCTTTGCAATGAAGGCTTTCCCACACCTGTTACCTTCGCAGGGTTTCTCTGATATGTAATGAAATCATTTTTGATCAATGAGAATTTTCTACCTTGAGAACATGCAAAGAAAGTATTTCCTGTGAGAAATCTCTGAGGTTGTACAAGGCACGCTTTCTTCCTAAAGCCTTCACCTTCACATTCATTGCACTTGTACGGCTTCTCTGCAGGATGAGTTTACTGATGTATACCTAAAGTACTCTTCATGGCGAAGCCCTTTTCACATTCATTGCATATATACAATTTCTCTCCATATAAATTCACAGATGTGCAGTAATCATGCTTCTCTCAATTAAGCCTTTGGCATATTCCTTTCATAAATAAGGTTCCTTTCCCCTATGAGTGTGCCATGGACACTGTGATGACTCTTCAATGTATGAGTTGGCTGATGTAAAGTGCGTGTCCATTTTTCAATTGCACCTCTACTGTCATGATTCCTTACAGTTCATTGCTAGTGTGATGGTGAATTCTATGGGGGTTTTCTACACAAAAATATACTGACTGGGTTACGGTATGTCCAATTATTCGGTTAAATTTTGTTCTGGACATATTCATGAGGACACTGTAGGCTGAGATTACTGTTTGAAAAGGTGGATTTTTTTAAAGAAGTTCTCCCTAATGCACTGGGGCCCTCATGCCAGCAGCCGAAGGCCTGAATTGAACAAAAAGACTGACCTTCCCATGATTCCTCCTACCTGACTGCCTTGAGCTGGGACATTAGCCTTTCCCTGTCTTACGATTCAAACTGAAATATAAGTTTTTTGGTGTGTCCCATCTACTTGCCTTTGGAACTTACACCGCTGGGCCTCCTGGTCCTCAGGCCTTCAGACTTGGATTGGAAGTACACCACCAGCTCTCCTGAGTCTCCAACTTGACAACTGCAGATCTTGGCAGTTCTCAGCCTTCATAATCTATAAGCCAATAATTCATATTATCTATCTACCTACCTATCTATCCATCCATCCAACCATCCTATTGATTATGTCTTCCTGGATAGCCCTGACTATATGTATAGCCAGTATTCTACATAATACCTTACAGTGCCCCCTTGCCATTCCTGCCCTTCTCTAATCCTTTCTCTGAACTGTGGCCCAAATTATTTCCCCACTCCTGCATTTGAACATTTTATTGCCTTGCTTATATTCTAGTTTTCTTTATAATTGACCTCTGATATTATAATGAGAAAATATTTGGATATTGAAATTTTAGACATTGTTAGAGGACAATATCCTCTTTGTTTAAATTAATTTACCCATTATTCAATCATTCACTTATGAATGAGTATTGCATGTTTATAATGTTTCATTCACTGCGCTAGAAAAGAAGCTCATAGTAATATTCAAAGTAAAATTTTTCCCCTCATTAAACTTAAATGTGGGGAGATAAACAATACAATGGTTAATACATGAAATCATTTCAAGAATTAATTAATATTACAAAGAAAAATGTATAAAGATATTCACACTAATAATGGATTGCCATTTTAGATAAATAGTTGGGAAGACCCTTCTTCATGAGAAAATGATAACTGATCCAAGACAGAATATAGTAACACTACTATCTGAGGAAAGAATGATAATTCTAAGTACAGATATGAGTGGTTCATTTTTGTATTATAATGATAATACTAAAGAGCAGTGAGAATTTATGATCATTGCTATGTTTAGAAAAAAGTCTTTGTGTGTTCTATTTGGAAAAAATAAAATAAAATAAACATGGGCTCATTAAACTTCATATCCCCAAATCAATTTTAAGTCTACTACACAGCTGCATCCGCAAGGCCATACTTAGAAGAAAATTTAAGCAAGTGTCTTCATGATGTTCATATAGCAAATGCTTCCTAAAATAAGACCAGAAAAAAAAGGTACTAGCTATAAATTCAGTGACTGATAAATTTGACTATGTTAAAATTAGGACTTAACAAAAGAGACCATCAAAATAATAGAGAAGCAAATTGTTGAGTCTGATAATTGTTACCCATAAAAAAAGCTCATATTCAGAGTATGTAAACTACTACAAATCAATTAGAAAATAATAGTCAATCAAGAGAAAAATAGGAAAATAACTTAAATGGGCTTTTCACCATAGAGGAAATCCAAATATCTAATAGCTTATGAAAGTGCTTAACTTCACTAGTAATTGGGATGATGAAAATTAAAATCAGAATTTTAGATACCAATATACAGTCATAAATATATTTCTGATTAAACTAAGTATTGGAAAGAATGTGGAGTAATAATACAATGCCACTGGAGTAGAAATTAATATTCATTTGCATAACATTTGGGCCCATTTCCTCGAGTTGATTAGCCCATGTTTCATTAATTTAATTCTTTATTATATAACATACACTATTGCATACTTATGTGTGGCATGTTAAAGGTACAGAATGCTTATGGCAGCATTATTCATAATAACCCCAACCGGAGAAAAACCGAGTGGTTGGTAGAAGTGTGGATCAATAATTTGTGGTACATGTATACAATGTCACAAGTATAGTGAGGACATTTTTTTAAATACATATATCCATCCACAGTCATATGAAATTTAAAAACATAATTTTGCCACCAAAAGCCAGAATAAAAGTAAAGCAAAACCACATGTGGTATGAATCTATTTACATACATTTTAAAAAGACAACATTAAATTTTACTGTTTTTTGATGGCTAATTATGTAGATGTTAGAACTCTAAAGAACAGTGTGACAGTGGTGTCATAGGTGTCAGAGCAGTGGTGACCTCTAGGAAAGAGAGAAGATGCTGTGATTAAAAAAAAAAAAAAAACACATGGGGGCTCTCTGAGGGTTGCAGGCAGTGTTCTGTTTCCCGAGCTGAACAACTGCTACGTGAGTGTTAGTTTTATCATAATTAATTAAACTGTACATTTATGTTTTTAGGATTTTTGTGTTATATTCCACAATAAAATTTTACAAAATGAATGTAAATGTCTGCCCATGAGGAGAGGAATGATGCAACTTTCCATTAACTTTGGCAATATTTATTGATCGACTATGTTCTCCTTGTTTTGTTTTGTTTTGTTTTTTAAAGATTTTATTTATTTATTTTCAGAGAGAGGAGAAGGGAGGGGGAAAGAACAATGTATGGTTGCCTCTCACATGGCCCTCACCAGGGACCCAGCCTGCAACCCAGGTATGTGCCCCGACTGGGAATCAAACCGGGACCCTCTGGTTCCCAGTCCGCACTCAATCCACTGAGCTACACCAGCCGGGGGATCCTTGTTTGTTTTAAGTCCTGAGAGATAACTGAAAGTGTCAGAATACTTGCTGTAATGATATGTACATGTGTGTGAACATAACAGAACATACATGTAAATTATCCAGTTTGCTACAAAATTGAAGAGGTATGATTGAGAGTAAGTACAAGGTAGAATTGCAATTTTAAATGGGATGATCTGGAAAAGGCTTATTGAGTAGGTAATATTTGAAGAAATAAAGGAAGGGAAGAAATTAGCAATGTCATGCGTATGACCCACACGAAGACACTCCAAGGTAGTTTGTAGACTAGTATTCCCCAAATCCTAGCTCTCAGAACCTATGAATATGAAATTATTTAGAAATAGAGTTTTTACAGTAGCAATTAAATTAATAACCTCAAACTAAGCATTCTAGATGTAATGTGGACCCTAAATTCAAAGGCTGGTGTTTTTCTAAGAAAAAGAGATTTGAATCACAAAGACACACAGGGCAGGTAGGGGCAGAGACTGGAGTTATGCACCCCCAACTGAAGTATGCTTGGAACCACAAGAAGCTGGGAGTCAGGAAAGATTTTTCCCTAGAGTCCTCTGAGTGAGTGAAACCCTCAATTCTGACACCTCAGTTTTTGACATCTGGCCTCAACAGTGTGAGAGAATTTCTTTTGTTATAAGCCACCAAGGTTTTGATAATTTTTTATAGCAGTCCTAGGAAACTAATACAATAAACATGTTAGCAAGGCCCCTGTTATTCTTTATTAGTTTTCTTGATTTTTACTATTTGCTCATTTCTCTAAATTTGAGGTAGGAGAAGCCTTTTTTACATTATATTAAATATTATTTTGTACATATATATTTAAATCAGCAAAATATGAAGTCTCAGACACTGGAATAGTTTCTTATATACATTTATTTATTATTTTAATAATTAAACATGTTTATATAAAATAAAAAATTGAGGAACACATACAAAATTTGTTTTAATTTTTCATAATCTAACCTAGCAGAGATACTTATTTTGATCTAGTCTCTTCCATATTTTATACCAATATATGCAATAATAGGATAGTGAATGTAAACTTTTGATATCCTCCTTTGTAATTCAACTACGAACATTTTATCATACAATTAAGCAATCGACAAAACACAGTGTTTTATTCTTAGAATATAATAGTTTATTATTTAATCCACCAGTACTGAACTTTAGTTTTATGTAGCAGTTTTTATTGTAAAAAATACTGTGATGGTGCTCCCATACATAACTCATTGTGTATATTCTTTTATCATTTCTTCACAATGAATGCTTAGATTGAGAACTACTTCATCAAAAGATATGACTACTTTATAGAGATTTTTGTTTGTTTGTTTTTATCAAATAACACTCCAGGAAGTTTGTTTCAATGGAAACTCGCCGAAGGAGGAATGCGTGAGAAAGCAGTATGTAGGTTTTCATGAATGGCCTTGGAGTCAGTTTAAATCTTGGCTATGTCACACCACCTTTCTTTTCAGAAGATAATTGACTACTCATTTCTTTTAATTCCTAAATTATAGAAATGATACAACTAATCACATGGAATAGTTTTGAGGCTTACGATTAATTTATATAAAGCACTTTAACTCAATATCCAGACTGTAAGTAATCTCTCAAAATGGGGACCCCAGGGTATGCCAATCCACATCTTGCTGCCCGTGATTTGTGGCCTGGCGGCCCCAGGCTTGGCCCTTGGTTCTACACCACGTCTTTTCACAGTGTACACTGAGAGTGATATTCCACTAGAAACATTATCAGCTACTCTTACATGCCACTGCTGTTACTCATTTGGCATATTTTTTTTCTTGGGCTTGTGCCACATAATAAGTTGTGGAATGAAGATTGCAAACGTGCCTCAATTCCAACAATATAGCTTATACCATATTCCAATCAGTTGCTGCCCGCTTTGTGCAGCTTCCCCTTCCGGGGACAACACTTCGTGGCAAAATGAGAAACAAATCAATGACTTTCAAGAATGTCCTTAAAGCCCCTGATTTCCCTAAAAGAGAGCTCAGAGGTGCAGGGACTAAAATATGGAACAGTTAGAGAAGTGTTGGCATTAGATACAAAGCACACAACAATTTCCTTAAGTTAAAAAACAAGAGCAGCTATTAAGATGGGGCAAGACAGGCTCCTGGGAGATCAAAACCTTTACAGAGGGTTGAAAGGCTAAAGATTCTGATGCAACACCCTCAGATCTTCCGTTTTCCAGGCAGGAGCACCTTGCAGCATTATTGTTGGGTCAAAGAGCACAGAATCACTGCCTTCTGGGCCTTTTCCATATCAATCAGGTAATATATTGCCAACCAATACTGACATTTTCAATAAGTTGTCATATAATTCCCACCTTCTTAATCTTGTAATTTTCACAAAGCATTTACCATTCAGTATTTATTAGATAAGTGAATGCCAAAAAGTATTTTCGCATATTTGGAAAACTATGTCTAGTATCTCTTTTTCAATACTGTATACTATATATACCAAATAAATGGATATTTTGCATATATAAAAATAAATATATCACGTAAACTTACATAAAGCTACATTTTTTCTAATATATTATTTTTTAAATTAAATCTTTATCATATTTTCCCATTAGCTTTTAGTCCCCTTATATCCCTTTCCCCAGCAAGCTCTACACTGATGTCCGTGTCTGAGTCCTTTTTCCTTTTTGCCCAATCCCTCCACCCTCTTATGTACCCCCGCACCCACCAGCTGTCATCCTGCTCTCCACCTATAAGTCTGCCCCCATTTTCCTTGTTAGTTCAGGTTGTTCACTAGATTCCACATGCGAGTGAAATCATGGTATTTGTTTTTCTCTGACTGGCTTATCTCACTTAGCATAATGTTCTCCAGGTCCATCCATACTGTTGCAAAGGGTAAAATTTTCTTCTTCTTCTTTTTTTTTTTTTTGGCTGAATAGAATTCCATTGTGTAAATGTCCCACAGTTGTTTTATCTACTCATCAATTGATGGACACTTGGGCTGCTTCCATATCTTGGCAATTGAAATAATGCTGCAATGAACATAAAGGTGCTTATGTTCTTTCAAATAAGTATTTTAGGTTCCTTTGGCTATTTTCCCAGAAGTGGAATCGCTAGGTCAAAAGGAGATCCATTTTTAATTTTTGGAGGTTTCTGCATACTGCTTATCACAGTGGCTGCACCAGTCTGTATTCCCACCTACAGTGCAAAATAGTTCCCCTTTCTCCACATCCTCACCAGCTCTTGTTGTTTGTTGATTTATTGATGATAGCCATTCTGACAGGTATGAGATGGTATCTCATTGTGGTGTTAATTTACATTTCTCTGATGATTAGTGACCATGAGCATCTTTTCATATATCTATTGGCACTGTAATCCTCTTTGGAGAAGTGTCTATTCAAGTCTTTTGCCCATTTTTAATTGAGTTGTTTGGCGGGGGTTGGTGTTGAGTTTTGTAAGTACTTTGTAATTTTAGATATCAACTGCTTCTCAGATGTATCAGTGAATATATTCTTCCATTCTATGTGTTGTCTTTTTATTATGTTGATGATTCCCTTTTTACCTCTCTTATTCAACATAGTACTGGATTCCTAGCCACATCAATCAGAAAAGAAGAAGAAATAAAAGTAATCCAAATTAGAAAGGAAGAAGTAAAACTGTCTTTATTTGATGATAACATAATTCTGTACATAGAGAACCCCTAAGATTCCACCAAGAAACTACTAGAACTGATAAATGAATTCAGGAAAGCAACAAGATACAAAATTACTATCCAGAAATCAGTTGCATTTTTATATGTCAATAACAAATTAACAGAAAGGGAAATCAAGAAAATAATCCCATTCACAATTGCTTCAAAAGAGTAAAACACCTAGAAATAAACCTAACCAAGGATGTAAATGACCTCTACTCAGAAAATTATAAGACACTGAAGAAAAAAAATAGAGGAAGATACAAATAAGTAGAAGCACATACAGTGTTCATGGATAGGAAGAATTAAAATAATTAAAATGTCCATACTGCTCAAAGCAATCTACAGATTCAATGCAATTCCTATGAATATTCCAATGACATATTTCACAGAACTAGAACAAATATTTCAAAAATTTATATGGGGCCACAAAAGGCCCCTCATACCAGCAGCGATCCTAAGAAAGAAGAACAAAGTTGGAGGAATCATGCTACCTAATATCAAACTGTACTATAAAGCCATAGTAATCAAAATAGCATGTTACTGGCATAAAAACAGACACAGATCAATGGAACAAAATAGAGAGCCCAGAAATAAACCCACACCTTTACAGACAATTAATATTTGACAGAGGAAGCAAGCACATAGAATAGGCTAAACAGAATTTATTTAATAAATGGTCTTAGAAAAATTGGACAGATATGTGAGAAAAATGAAACTAGACCACCTTCTTATACTACACACAAGAGTAAATTCAAAATGGATCAAAGACTTGTTAGGTCCCAAACCATAGAAATACTAGAAGAAAACATAGGGAGTAAAATCTCAGACATTGCTAGTACCAATTTTTTATTGGATATATCCACTGCATGGGACTACATTAAACTCAAAAGTTTTTGCATAACAAATATATTATTAATAGAATCAATGTACTAAGGCAAATACAGAGCTTTCACATTTTAAAGAAGAGCTGAAAATGGTGTTTTCTATATTCTTGAAACATTCTTTAAAAGGGTAGGGAAAGTGATTCCCCATTTTAATGAGCAAACAATTACCAGACAGTTCCTAATTTCTTATGGTTTAAGCAGAATGTGTTAGATACTGCATGCTAAAATCCAAAAAGATAGGACTTTTGCCTACTCTATGATGGTAGTACAAGCACGTTAAAAGCAAACAAACAAACAAAAATCCAAAGCAATTTGTTCCCTTTCATTAACAAGAACACAAACTTAAAGTAAGCCTGATAAACAACAAAAAAATTTGTGATTGATTGGAGGTTGTAATAACAAAGCAGATTAAGTGTACCTAGAAGTACCAACAATTGTACATATATTGAAATCCAAACAGAATAGCTCTTTTCAAATTTATAGCAAAACAAAAGTTCTAATCTGATTTATAAACTCTTTTCCACATGATACTTATCAGAATCATAAATTACTACCATCATAATGATCTAGATGCTATAAAATGAAAGAAAATGAAAGAAAGAGGAGAGGAAGAGAGAGAGAGACAGAGAGAAAGAAAATAAAAGAAAAGAAAAGAAAAGGAAAAAAAAGAAAGGAAAGGAAAGGAAAGGAAAGGAAAGGAAAGGAAAGGAAAGGAAAGGAAAGGAAAAGAAAGGAAAGGAAAGGAAAGGAAAGGAAAGGAAAGGAAAAGAAGGAAAGGAAGAAGCCACAGCCATCCTGAAGTTCATTGTGTACATTCCCCAGTGGACTTGTGCACAGTTGCATACAGAATAAACAGTTCATTAACACACTTCATAGTTTTCTCTCTTATTTGATATTCTCTCCCCACTCACTCATCTCAGTTCTTCAATATGAACTTCTAGAGAATTACTCTCATACAGAATACTCCCACCCCAACATACACACACACGGAAAAGTTGTATATTATATTAATATGCGGAGGAAATAAAAAGCTTAAAAAGGACAAGCTCAGAAGTCATTCATTCTCTCCTTACCAACAGGCTGAGGCTTTATACAAGTGACATATATATCTATGGACTAAAAAGTACCAAGGTACTAGAATTATGCTTCTCCAATTGCATGTTCTTTCTCCCTGCGTGTCTTTCTCAGTGAATGTCTCTATCCATACCAGTCTGCCTCAATCCTATACATTTTTAAAATCCATTCACAAATGTTATTTTCCTCATGCTGTCAACTGGATGTTAAACACTAGCCCTTCGAATTGTGTCTCTTTAGAAGGCATCGTATTCAGCTCTGCATTGCAAACACACATCATCCGTTCATTCAACAAGTATTTACAAAACCTTGACATTTGACAAGAATTAAGCCAGACTATGTGGATGAAGGATAAACAACGCAGATGCCGTTCACATTGGCATGGGATTAATGAGGAAATAGATATTATCAACCTTAAATGTCGTTTTCAAAGAAGAATAAAAAGGTCCACCCCATTAAGAAGAAAGGGACCACATTTGTAAAATATTACATAATTAGCTCATTCTTATCAGGAACTCTTTTTTCATCAATATCAAACAACTACCATAGCGTCACCCATGCAATAGGTAATTAATAAATATTTGTAATAAAAGCAGTTGAAGTGTTAAGAGACTACAAAATAAGGTAAAATATTTACTATATATTAAAGGCATTATTTGTTTTTTTTTTTTTTTCCTATCAATGAACTATGGGGAGAGTTTTAGCTGATCAGATTCAGTATCTTTGCTGTTTTGTTTTGACTTTCAGCTGAGATGACATAACATAAATAGTTTTTTGATCTTTAAGTTATGTTGATGTGTAAATGTACATTTATTGTGTGTTCTACACTTTAAATTTAGTATAGATTTTGCCATTGATTTTTTTTAGAAATGGGTTACAGGAATTTCTGTTTAAAAAACTAAATCACATGTGTAATTTAAAATGCTGCAGGACCCCTACTGCATTTCTCATGAGATCTTCTTTTGAATTAAAATTGAGTTTGTAGGCCTAGGTCAATACCTCCCATACAAGTAATTAGAATTGTTTGGAAAATAGGTCAGAGTTCTAGAGTCCAGATGATATCATCCATCAAAATTATATTTTCAATTCTTTTTTATACGTAACAAGAAATGTAAGAATCAAAATCTATATATAATTAGATTTCCACATAGTAAAAATAACAGAAAAATAACCGGCTAGAAGATATATTCTCCTGAGATTATTTTTATTCATTGTGTTGTTTTATACTTTCTAAGGTATAATATTCAAAAATGAATGAAGGCTTATTTTTCCTTGGAGTCTGGAGAAACCTGATTATAAGACTATTGTCATAGTACAATCACCTAGTGGTAAGAACTTGAATTAATTGGAATAATGGGAAGTAAAGGCAGAGGAAACAGAGAGAAAGTGTGCACAGGGGCTCAAAAAAATTTGGTGGCTTGTAAGGAAGCTGGCAAGCCTGACATGAGGCTAGGAGAATCCAGCCTTACATGTTTTAGGAAAGGATGGTGTACATTACCAATATTACCAATAAATGGAAGAAAGGGAAGGAAGAAAAGTAGAAGATGTTCCATATAAATTTAGGGAAACAAAACTAATTAATTGATAAAGAATTAAATGTCAACATTATTTTGGGGTATGTCAGGGCAAGAGTTAGGAGCAAGAATAATTGTTTTGTGCTGCCTATCTGAAAGTAAGTGCAAAATAGAAAGGGGCATATATAGTTTTAAAAAGAATTGAATGGTCAATTTAATATTTATCTTTTTTTTAAGATTTTATTTATTTATTTTCAGAGAGAGGAGAAGGGAGGGAGAAAGAGCAATGTATGGTTGCCTCTCACAAGGCCCTCACTGGGGACCTGGCCTGCAACCCAGGCATGTGCCCCGACTGGGAATCGAACTGGGACCCTCTGGTTCCCAGCCCGCGCTCAATCCACTGAACCACACCAGACGGGCTAATATTTATCTTAAACAGAGAATTGCTGAGTGGGATATTGATATACAAAGAAAAAAATAAAATCATATAACAGTATTGTTGTGGGGAATTGAAGCGACCAAACTCCTGATGAGAGGTTTGAGTCACAGACCCTTTATTACGCATGCAGATCCTAGGAAGAAATCTCCAAATCCAGGGCCCCGAACAAAGGAAGGGACTGGCTTATATATGTTCAGGCAGTGACGAGAAACTATGTGGCAGAAGATTACAGGAGCCAGGAGCGGAAGTCAGGTCTAGCTTTCCTTATTTGGGAGACAAAGAAAAAGGCACTTGAGCTTGGGACTTCCTGCCTACGTGACAAGATTCACGCCTTGCTTACATGGCAAGACTTCCTGCCTATGTAGGCCTAGTGGCAAGTAAGGGTTACAAAGCTTGATGCAGCAGTTAAATCTAGCTATCTTATTTGGTAAAAACAAAGCACAGAATGTTACATGATTCAAGCTAAACAAAAGTTCTACAATCAAGGACAAAGCACAGGGGCTAAATACGCAAGTTGCAAAGTACAGAGACAAAACATGGGAGCTTACAAGATACTGAGTCATAAACACAGAGGTTGCCTGTCCTTCGCCCCCGCCCCCGCCCCCCGCAGGTGGGAGGTGTTTCTGAGGTTCAGTAACATGGAGGTTACCTGTTACAGTATCAGGGCACAATCTAAACAGATTGCATTTTTTTTTCTCACAAATGTTTTATTTCTGATAGAAACATTTTACTTAGATTTTTAGTTTAGGTGTGAGTGTAGTATATTAAATTTGAATCCACTGATTAATTTTTCAAAAAGAAAATACAACTAAGAAAAATTATCTTTACATAAAAGAGAATTTTTTCAATTTAGCAATTTATTATATGTCTAACTGCTTTCTTTTGTAATTATGAAATATAAAAATGACAGATATTGATATGGATACTGTCAAGATTATGAGCCACTGGCTAGGCACGAGCCTAATGATTTTAGAGGAATATTAATCACTCTTCTGTGTCATATGAATGTTACTAGATGTAGCAGAGCTCTAGTCTGTGGACAGAGTTACAACAGTCCTGTAAGACTTAATTTACACATTTATACAAATGTGCTAAACAGAAATACCACACTTCCCAATCATCTCACCCAAACACATTTGTTTCTTAAATTGACTTTCAAACATCAAATAAATGCTTTCGAATTTTGCCCAATATATTCACCTTCACTTTGTTTATAATAAAGGAATCAATATAACAATAAATAGCACTTACATATGATCTCAAAAGAGAGAACACAATGACATACGGGGAAATGCAACTGTCATATTTCAAGATACTTGTGCCATATGAAGTATTTTTTTAATTCAGTTTGAATAGTTTGGGGTAAAAGTTACTATTTATAAAGTAAAATATTTTATGAATAAATCCAAAAAAATGGCATTGTTGTGAGATACCAAGCTCTTTTGGTAAACACTCTTCACTGTTTTTTATTTGATCAAATAAATATACCACATATGTATTTATTTTATAACCTGTATAAGAAAAAGATGAAGAAAAATTACTCATAATTCCTCGGCTTCATTAATATGTACTTATATTTATAAAATGTCTAAAATATCTATTAGTATTTGGTATAAAAACGTGTTTTCAAAGAAAATTGCAATCTAAAAAAAATGGAAAACCTTATATCTATGTCTGTTCATTTTCCTTAAGTGTATTACATATAAATTCATAAAACAATAGCCATACCAAGTCACTGGGATGGTTCCATTGGGATTATGCCTAAAAGGAACAATTCTTTTATATGCTCCTTAATAAGCAGCTCTATTTTTGAACATCAGAAAATGATAACAACCAGTGACCTGTTACATCTTTTTGTAGCTCTGTCCTGAAAAAGCAGCTGCGTAGAGGGATTATCCCTTATTTGTATCTATTTATGCAGACATTAATTTATAAAAACATACTTTTTCCTACTATTTTTGAGTTTCTGTATTATCTTCCAATAGTTGGTGATAACAGTCAAATAAAATAGATAGCATTAACTTCAGTTTATTAACTACTTAGGCAAATATCCAAATGTTTTTAATATGTTTTTCTTTAACTGGCACTAGCAAAGCGGTCTAAAATTTATTAGAGCGTAGCCACTTCTCATTACTTCTACTGCACACACTTGGGCCAGGATCTCTCTGTTATTACAATAAGATCCTAATTTTGTGCTTCAGCCTGTCTATTAGGCAAAAATCAGAGAGAGAGATCCATTTACCTATGTCAGGATTGAGGAATAGGTCGAAGAAAGTCGACTAGTATAACCACCTAGGACCTTTCCACATTGTTGATGCTTAATGTTTTGTGGTTGCTGTATTGAAATTCTTAATAATTCTATATTTGAAATTGTGTTTTGAAAGTAAATACAATGGGAAATGGAGCACATGCTTCTGATCTTGGTGCCTTCCATTGTCTCTCTTCTTCTTGGGGTGGACACAGGGCATCAGCATAAGGAAGACCCGTGACACACTGTCGCTCTCTAAAACCGAGGGCACAGGGGTCCCCAGGTGCAGGCGTGGACAGACTTGAACAATTTTGCTCCAGGATATCTCGGAAAATGACTGTGACAATGACTATTCCTGCCTCCGGCTGTCGGAGTAGGTGCCCTCAGTTGAGAAACAGAATGAGTGGAGAACCACAAATTTGCAACTAAAAGAGACTGTCAGTAGAAAACAAATGGAGAAAATCCATTCCTTTGCTTGCTTGAGGTTGTGATTTTAATAGAAACAAGAACTGATCTGACAAGAGATGTGATGATTATCAAAGGAAAGGCTTTACCAGACAAAGTTAAACAGGCAAAAAAGACTATCCATGGCTACCTCAATAGGTATTAGTTAGAATGAGAGAACATTTAAAAATGTATATATGGGACTGCACTTTTTAAGAAAAAGATCACTTATTTCTGTCTTTATCTATTAACTTTAATTAATGAAGAGCAACACAAAGTTCTCAGAGACAGATTTATATTTCACGTGAAGAACATGAGGCCACAATGGAGCAACAAAGACAAAATACTAAGAAAATATATTTTTATTTTTTAAGGTAATTTTTATTGACTCTTGTTTTTTATCTGAAGGAAATCACTCATTTTTCTAATTTGCCATTAAGTAAACAGATTTAATTGTTTCACTTGTTTCAATAAAAGAGCAGAAATAACACCTTTTAGCATAAATAGGGAACATTGTTACCAAACATGCAGTCATTGACCAAAATATTGTACCTACATAATATATATATATTTTTTTTCTGATGACGAAGAAACTGAAAATCGGGTAAGCTCAATGGCTTATCCATGCCTGCACAGCTTAAATGAAAGCCAGATTCAAACAAAAAATGACCTGAGTTATTTTTATGCTTTAAAAATATATATATATACCAGAACAATTTTCAAAAAAAAAAGTAAATGTCATGCTGATAAAAATATTCTAATATTGTAGCTATAATTTTAAAACTATAGTATACATTTGTCTGTAATCATAATAGAGGCATGATGGAGAAATTTTAAAAATAAATAGAGCCCTGACTGGTATGGCTCAGTGGGTTGGTCATCATCCCACAGACCTAAGGGTCATTGGTTCCATTCCCAGTCTGGACACATGCCTGGGTTGCAGGCCAGGTTCCCGGTTGGGGGCATGTGAGAGGCAATGGATTGATGTTTCTCTCCCTTTCTGTCTCCCACCCTTCCCCATTCTCTAAAAATAAGTACAAATAAAATTAAAAAAATGAATAGAGCAGTAGGGATTTGCCAATCCAGCAAAATTTAAACTGTCTCTTATTTCCAAATGTCCCTGTGCTATGATTCTCACTGTGGCATTTTATCATTAGGATATCATTTTTCATTTAGGAAGCCCTTTTTAGAAGGTATACACTCCTTGCAAGGCAATATATTAAGTTTCTAATACTAAACTATGTTATAACTCTTGAGGGTGCTGCCCCCTTTGAAAAGAGGCTTTAAGGAAGCCTTGAGATGAGGAGGTACCAACATGACAAAGAAAATCAGAAAAGACATTTGGAGAGCATTAAACACAGCCTTTTGCTTATTCCTCAGGACATCCTATCTAAATGTAAATGAAATGTAGTAGACCGCTACCACAGCTTATGACCCCTTATTTTGTAAGAAAATATACACTAAGGCATGAACTGTTAGTTCTAGTTCTTTTCAAAATATCAAAACAAGTAAGTTGATGACTAACTTATGTCTCCTCTACTCAAGGATACCCTCTAACCTCTTTCCCATGGCACGTAATAATTGGTTCACCTGATTAACCTCTTATAATCTCTAATGTATCTTCATTAGAGATAAGAATAGGGCTGCTGCTGGATGGATAACAAAAGAACATGAAGAATAGAAGCAGATAAATAGAACCTGTGTCCCTTGAATATTTATAGAAAATATTATTTAATTACTAGGAAGTATTGCATCTAACCAACCTTCAGAAAAAGCTTCTCAATTCATCTTCATATCCCATAAACTCTGTCTTCCTCTTTGTGACAAATTGTAGCAAAGAACTGTGGAGGAACAATGTACAGTTGCTATAATTGCTTATGCTTGAAATTAGAAGCTAGGTACAAATGGGAAGCCCACGCTAAAAAGGCATGGAGGCCAGATAAAAGGATGAGAACAGACCATTATGATGAGGCTGAAGGATGCTGCACAGATTTGGCAACAAGTTACCAGATGTTAGTAACTATCCTAGGTCATGATACATGATAAAACCTCCCAGTACCCCCCAAAAATTAATTTAGCCCTTTGCAGAGCAACATCCTTAATTGTATTCAAATCTGAAGAGTCAGTGTTGGGGATGATACAACAAGGCTCTTGATATTGGAGCACATCTAACCAGAAATTAACTGGTCATCTGGTAACACAAATGGGTCTAAACTCCAGAGACCTTAAAGGAAGGCAATTTTTTTAAAGGTTTTTAAAAATATTTTATTCCTTATTTTTAGAGAGAGAGGAAGGGAGAAAGAGAGGGATGAAAACATCAATGTGTGGTGGCCTCTCATGTATCATCCATTGGGGACCTGGACTGCAATCCAGGAATGTGCCCTGACTGGGAATCGGACCAGGGGCCCTTTGGTTTGTAGGCCAGCTCTCAATCCACTGAGCCACACCAGCCACACCAGCCACAGCAAAGGAAGCAAATCTGGACCAACTCCAGTAAATTCATAAATCCAAGCAGTTGCATTTGAATATGAGCCCTCCTAAATAAGGGTCCTCAGAAAGTGTGAAAAAATAATGACTACAATAGATAATGCAGTTTCCCTATCCTATTTGATATGAATCAAGATATTTTCATTTCTTCCAACAATATTGGAAGAATTTGGGTGAGACTGAGAAGCAGGGAATATAGTTGAGAAATATAAATGTATTGACTCATCTTTACTTTGGGGGTTAGACCAATTTTTGCAAGGCTAATTTTGATAGTATAACAACTATTTTCCAATTCTACAAAATGAACTCTTATGCTCCACAGGTGGCAAACACAAGGCCCGACCCCTTGTTTTTACCTGGTGGCAGCGCTGAGCTCCTTGCCCCTAGTTAAGGAGTAGTTACATTTATACAGTCCTAAAATTACATTTGATCCTTCAAAGGCAACCGCGAGGCTGATGTGGCACCAGGTGAAAATTAGTTAGACACCCCTTTGAACGTATACGTTCACTTTTCAGGAAATTTGGAGTGGCTTACCTAGGTGATTCTCAGAATCTCTTGTAGGTTGTAGTAAAAATATCAGTCAAGGGCCCTGGCTGGCGTAGCTCAGTGGATTGAGCACGGGCTGCAAACCAAAGTGTCTCTGGTTCGATTCCCAGTCAGGGCACATGCCTGGGTTGTGGGCCAGATTCCCCACTAGGAGGCGCACAAGAGGCAACCACACATTGATGTTTCTCTGCCTCTCTTTCTCCTTCCCTTCCCCTCTCTAAAAATAAATAAATAAAATCTTTAAATAAATATATCAGCCAAGGCTAAATATAGTCAAAAACCTTGACTGGAGAAGGAATATCTATTTCTAAGGTGATTCACATGACTGAATAATTAATAATTAATGGTTAATTGTTAGTGGTGGGCCTCAGTTCCTCCCAAGTAAGTAGGTTGATTGTCTTTACAATCTGGCAGCTGACTTCATCAAAATGCAGGGGGAGAGAGGGAGAGAGGGAGAGAGAAGGGGAGAGAGGGAGAGAGAGAGAGAGAGAGAAACATGAACTAGGGAGAAGCTATTCTCTTTATGACCTAGCTTTCAAAATCACATTGCATCACTTTTTTTCCAGATTCTGTTCTTTAAATGAGGGTCATTAAATCCAAGCATATTCAAGGAGAGGGAAATCAAAATCCATCATTTGAAGAGTAACTATTAAAAATATATGAACAACTTTTAAAAGCACCACACTCATTCAGCAATGCATTTATTCATTTAACAAACATTAATAAAATTTTCTATACCTTCAAATCCTGCACTAAATTTTTCTAAAATGGTAGCACAGCATTGATATTCCCTCCCTTGGTCGATAAGGAAGTTAAAATTTGTAGTAAGAATTAACATCATTGCCTTTCAATTTGTCCCCCAAATATAGCATAATCCTACCCAACAAAAATCCAGTTCAACAGTTGATTTGTCAGTACATTTATATTTGTATTATGTCCAGTGATATCTTGATAGAAAAGTCAAGTTTCTTGTGCTCCAATGATACCCTTCTATTCTCTATAGTATTCCCATAATTTTGGCCAGGATTAGGTTCTGTTTTTAGTCTCCTGAAAATATCTTCCCAATCTCTACAACTACATCAATCGATTCTCTGTGTTGGAAACTCCTATTATCTCACTACCAGTTACTGTATCCAACCTCTCAGTCTTACTGAATGGCAATAAATAACTCTAGAAACATTATTGCTTATTGCGATACTGTTACTCTTACATTAGCCACACAATTAAGAAAAATTGTTTAAAAAATCTGAAACCAAATATGCTTGAACATTTTGGTATACTCTAGTTTTATTTGATGCCTAATAAAAATGATGCTTCTAATTCTAAAAGATGCATTTGTTTGTTTATCTTCTGTCTCACTATCCTTTATTTGACCAACGTTCTCACTAATTTTCAGCTCTGGAAGAAACAGAGTTAGGAATTAACTCTTCTTCATGAGTTAAGCTATTTACTAAAGAGGACATCAGATGGCTAAAGAAATGAAAAGATGCTCAGTAATCACCAGAAAGAGGCAAATTAAAACCACAATGATATATCACCCCTCACCTGTCAGAATGGCTGTCATCAATAAATCAACAAACAAGTGTTGACCAGAATGTGGAGAAAGGGGAACCCTCATTTGCTTTTGGTGGGAATACAGAATGGTGCAGCCACTGTGGAAAGAAGTATGGAGAGTCCTCAAAAAATTAAAATGTAACTGCCTTATGACCCAGAAATTCTACTTCTGGGAATATATATCCAAAAAACCCAAAACACTGTTTCAAAAGAATATATGCACCCCTATGTTCATTGCAGCAATTTACAACAGTCAAGATTTGGAAACAGCCTAAGTGTCCATCAGTAGATGAGTGGATAAAAAAATCTGTGGTACATTATACAATGGAATGCTACTTGGCTATAAAAAAAAAGAAGGGAATCTCACCCTTTGTAACATTATCAAATTTATTTCTTTAGCTCTCTAAGAAAATATGAAGTTCGGAAATTAAATTAAGAATAATGTTCTGGGCTGGTTTCTTTCAGATGTGTTAGCTACTAATCTTGCAGTTCTTTAAAAGAGGTCAGGTACTTTTCTAGACCATAGAAATATCAGCCATAATATATATTTTTTAAAGATTTTATTTATTTATTTTCAGAGAGAGGAGAAGGAAGGGAGAAAGAGCAATGTATGGTTGCTTCTCACATGGCCTTCATTGGGGACCTGGCCCACAACCCAGGCATGTGCCCCAACTGGGAATCGAACCGGGACCCTCTGGTTCCCAGCCTGCGCTCAATCCACTGAGCTACACCAGCCGGGCCAGCCATAATATTTTTATGGACAAAGCCAAAGGGGGTCAGTTTGAGGGTGGGAGGCAGGGATGAGTAGGGCAGGGGCGTGGTAATGGAAGGGGTGGGGAAATGGAGATAACTGTACTTAAACAACAATAAAAAAGCATTATAAAAATATAAAAAAATAACTACTCACTATAAATTTAGGTATGTACAGACTATGAAACACATATACTTGATTAGAGCAGATGTGAGGGTAGATATTTATAATCCTGAATATGTCCTAAAATTCATATGTATCAACAGCTGGTATGTGCAATACTGACAAAATGCAAGATACCAACCTATACAATTCTAAAGATTTCCTTGCCCGATTGATAAGATGTAGGAAGAAGAGCAATAAAAGGGGAATTGCAAGAGAATCACATAATCACTTTAAGAGAGACCAATCTAATCCTGTCTAAATGGGCCTTGAAAGGGTTAGTTACCTAAAATCATATAAAACTTGGTTCCCTTGATGTGTGTGAAATATGTACAGATTTTTTCAACCTCTTCTTATGTCACCCATGATATATGAATAGTTTATTAGAATTAACTAAAATTAGAATATCATTGTGTGTAATTTCTTCAAATTCCTTCTTAAGAAGTTTTGCATTGTACAGGGCTAGGCAGAGAACGTAAAGGATGGCAGCAACTGCAGAGAAAATCACCAGCTTAAAGCTGTTGAATAACTTAGGCATAAAGAGGACATGGATACAGACAGGCAGGCAGTGCAAAAAAACCCTGTCAAATCAATGAATACATATATACCTAGAGATAACTAGGGAGGTTGACAATGTAGACGTTAACTGTTAAATCTTCCTTATTAAAGTAGAAGTAGTGACTACAGAAAATTCATTTATTGAATTAATGAATTATTTAGTAAATAGTCATTTGTTTCTATACATGTGACAGGTCTTCTATTACACAAAGAAATGCAGTGTTGAACGAAATAAATCAGATGTATTCTCTCACAGACAATTCATTCTCATGACAAAAGACAGAGAAAACAAATGATACACAGGATTGTGTACAAATACATACATCTGGTGGTAAAATATAGATATTAAGTATGTGACATGCATAGGTCATGTACTATATGACCTATGCATATATAGGTCATAGGTCATGACAGGATATTAAGGGTGTGAATATATAGTTGTATTAGGTGTGTGTGTGTATATGTATGTATGTATGTGTGTACATGTGTGTGTGGTGTGTGTGTGTGCATGTGTATATATGCAGGTATGTATATTTGATTTATATGTATAAGGCATCTGCACCTGTATCATGATATGGATCAGGTAGTAACAATTCCAATGAAGAAAAGTAAAATGAGGTAAAAAAGAGAGTGAATTTTCTGTGGGTTGGGGGTTTGCAATTTTACATAGAAAAGTCAGAGGAAACTTTGCTATAATGTGATTTGATCACAGAATTGGGTAGAAGATATTTCAGATACTTCAGGAGGCCTGTGTGTATAATGCTAAGGGCTTTGGCTTTTGTCCTGAGTAATACAGGAAGTTACTGGAGAGTTCTGAGAAGAAATACAACACAGCGTGTGAAAGCCCTCTGGCTTCTGTGTGGAGAATAGCTTACACAGGGGTGAAGCCACTGTTTGCGCAAATAGAGAAACCGCCTGGGGACCACTGTGATAAGTAGCCCAGCCGAGATATGCTGGTAACTTGGGGAAGGCAGTCAGTGACCTTGCGGATTTTGTACCTGCGTGTTATTTTTAAAAGTCTCAAATCTTCACTGTAACCTGCTTTACTAGAACATCTCATTTCACATTGTATGTGTTTCCTTTCTTCCCTATTTCAAATCTATATAATAAGATATTTCTTCTTCTATATATAATCCTTTAACTATCTAATGTTGAAGTATATTATCTTCATAAACAGCTATACAAGTTAAGTATATTTAGCCTATGATATGTTTATATTATTTCTAACTATTAAATAAATGTATAAATAATTATAGCATACCTGAAGATAAAAATAGAAGAATGAAGATAATGTTTACGTCTATCATGTAGTCACTGTGCAGACATGCCTGTACCTATCTGTGCAATTTCAACCACTATAAATATAGAATGTCATGTTCTGGTTTTCACACACGCACACATATATTTATATATGTCTACTCATATTTAAATGCCTCTTATTTCTAAATAACATTTTTATTTCTAACATTTATATTTATATAATTCTGTCATTTTAAAATATTAACTATTGTAGTCACCAAATTTCTACTGAATGCTTAATTTAGAAAGAGTCCATTCTTGGCACTTGCTAGACAACAGTTAACAGAACTTAAAAAAAATAAATAAATAAACCTCTGTACATATAGAGTTTATATTCCCATGCTAGGAAATAGCCATTAAGTAATAAAATAGCAAATAAGAATATTGCAACTGTATGTTTGAAAGTGGTCATTTTCATTGTAAACTAGAAATGTGTGGAAAGAATCACACATGCAGTGGAAGTGAGAAGTGGGGTGGTGATCAGAGCCGGCCTCATTGAGAAGGGATTGTTGCTATTTTATTTACCTTTTTCTTACAAAGAGCCATGCAGATCTTTGTTCATAAATTCACACCTAAAACTCCAAAATTGTTATTGGATACGTTCCTAGAAAGGGAATTATTGGGTTTAAGGGAAATATTTTTAAAAAACCTTTGAACATATGGCAAATAAATGTACAGAACTTTTTTTAAAATCAATTTATTCACATACCAGTAGAGTTCAAGTTATTATTGCAATTACTTAACAATAAACAAAAAAATGAACAACTTCCACTTCACTTTGTTTTTCAATTGCTAATATTGGCATTTTCATATGTAGTTTTAGAACTATTCTGATGCTTCCCCAAAGATTTTAAGTATTTCAGTTTATCATTTAGTTAAAGAACAATTGATTTCCCTGCTCACTTCTCCCTTTTCTACTATATTTTATTTTTCTATTTTTGCTCTTCACCTGGATGCCCTTTTTGAGAGGGGAGGAGACTTTTTCTCTGGAAATTATAATAAAGGATTTTTTTAGACTTAATTTTTTTTTAAAGTTTTTTTTTTAGGTTTAAAACAAATTGATTGTTTTTTAGTGATAAAGGTGCTTTATAATGATGGGTGAAGGAGCTACCCCCCCAAAAACAGGAATTTTCATTAAAATAAGGTTTTCTTATCATTAAAAATTTGAAGGGTGAGTTTAGAGATACAACCTGTCTCCATACATTCATTGCCTCCTATTCTCACCATCACTCACTAGACTGATTTTAATTATTTATTTTTTGAATTTTTAAATTTTTATTTATTTTTTACCAAGGACGATACTACATTGACGCATCAAAATCACTTAGAGTTCATAGTTTACCTTAGAGGTCGCTTCCGGTACTGCACAGTCTATGGGTTTGAGCCAAACTATAATGGTATTTACCCATCGTTACCATCATATGGAATATTTTCACTGCCCTAAGCATTCTCTATACTCTGCCCTTTTATGTCTCCCCTTCTTCCTAATTTCAGTAATCGCTGATCTTTCACATCTCTACAGTTTTGCCTTTTCAAGAATGTCAGACAGATTGAATCATACAGATTGCAGTCTTTTCCAATAAGCTCCTCTCATTTAGTAATATGTATTTACGTTTCCTCCATGTGTTTTCAAGGTTTATCAGCTCATTTCATTTTAGCACTGAATATCATCCCACTGTCTGGATGTACCACCGTTTACCATTCTATTCACCTTGTAAAGGATATCTTGGTTGCTTTCAAGTTTTACCCATCATGAATAAGCTGCTATCAACATGTGTGTGCAGATTTTTGTGTGGACAAAGTTTTCAGTTCCTTTGGGTAAATACCAAGGAATGCAGCAACATTTACTTTGTAAGGAACTGTCGGATGGTCTTTCGGAGTCGCCGCACCACTGTGCCTTCCCGCCAGCAACGACAGCGGACTTGCTCCACAGCCTTGACAGCGCTGGCTGCCAGTGGTCCAGGTTCCTGCCGTCCTATAGGTGCGACTGGAATCTCACCGTTGTATAGATTCGCATTGTCCTAATGACAGATGATGTGGAGCATCTTTTCATATGCTCACGTGCCATCTGTACATCTTCTTTGTTGAGGTGTCTGTTCAGGTCTTCAGCCTATACTTTAATGGGGGTGTGAAACTATCTTATAATAATGAAATATTCCTAATTTCTCCCTCCTGACCTTTATATTATTACTATTTTTCATTTTACTTACATATCAGTGTATACACATGCATAAGCATACATAAGTACATTTCTTTTTGCTATTTTGTGTCCCCTTATTCCTTCTCAGATGCTTTTACTTTCTTTATGTAGATCTTTGTTTCTGGCCTATATCATTTTCTCTCTCTAAAGAAATTCTTTGAACAATTCTTTCAAGCTGCCTGTTGCTTACATAATTTCTGAGGATAAGTCACATATGATTCTTATTTTTGCAATCAATGAATAAGGTGAGTTTTTCCCCATTTTCTTCTTTTAAGATGTTTCCTTTACTTTTGATTTTCTGTACTTTGAATATGGTATGTCCAGGTTTTGCATCATGTAATTTTGAAAATCTACTTTATACTATTAATAGTTTACTTGTAGTTTAAAAAGTATTTTTGAGAACATCTAAACTTAAAAGTTATTTTATAAACACTTCAAATGAATTCCAGGAAAATGGTGTCTTTCTAAAGAAAGCAAGACAACAAGGGAAATCTATATTCTCTTGATATCTAGTTGATTCTGCTTTCCACTAAAAGCATACAAAATGTATTCTTCCATTTGAAAGTAAAGTAGGAACTATGCAGGAAAATAATATTTTTCATTATTTATCAGAGATATTAAATAGAAATCTCATAAATAGCCAAAGACCTCTTGTCTATCCTAGAAGTAAACCTTAAACATCAATCTAAATATTAATATGTGAAAAAATAGCTTGCAACACTATTTCATGTCATTCAGAAAATTTGTCTGGTTTTTCTGAGTTGCAAAATCTTTGTACTCAGAAATATTATAGGCACTGGTAAGGAATATCTTCATGAAAAAGAACTGAGAACATATTTTATTTATAGTTGCTAACTTTAAGTGTAATATACAACAAGAACTATCATATTTTTCTATAAAGGTATAATGTACACATTATTTTTCTCACTCAAGAAAATTGCATTTCCTTTAGCATAGAGATGTTAATCTAAAAATAAAAGCCAAACAGAGACACAACAAGTATTTATTTGAGATTAAAAATATAATGATTCCAGCCCAGGGGTATAGATTCAGGCAGAAACTCAAATTATATTCTGATTATGGGGCGAAGGCAAGAGCTGTTATAAGACATGGAAGGGAAACAATCACATGAATAGGTAAGAAGGTATTTCCATTGGTGCTGATAACCTAAGCTAATTTTTTTTTAGCTATACACAGATGACTACTGATTCCAAAGTATGCCCTTGATTTTCAGTCCTTGTAGTCAAGATGTCTCCCTTTTTATCAGCTTTACAAACAGTTATTTGTAATACAGTGTTGGTTGGCCCAGTCCAACGGTTATTTTTGCCTTGTTCAAATATTCCAAAGTTTCACCAATTAAGACAGGCGAAGTGTTTCCTCTGGCATGGCTGCCCTAGCTCTATTTTTAGGTTGACTCCACTTATGTCAACTTTTCACAGAGACCATATCTGTTTCTGAGAATTACGCACCCAGTATGTGCTCATGAATCGTCTTCTGGTAACTTAATTCTTTTGCTATTCCTGTCATTATGACAAACTGGACATTTTAATATGACCTGACATATTTAGCTCAATAATATGGGGCTTCAGTCAATATTGGAATATCCGATTTTTGTTTGTATTTTAATTCTATATTTCTTAGAATTAAAATGATCATGTTCTTCATTTTCCTTTCAAGTATTAAGGGTTGGCCTTTTGGGAAAATATATAAATAGTAATCTATTCTCTCAAAGGTCTGCCTGCTGAGATAATTTTAGATTGTCAGGAAGAATAAAACAATTACCAGCAAATAGCTTATCTTTCAGAATACGTATTGTAAATACTCTCAGATTTAAGTGAATTATGGACTTTGAAGAATGCTCATTCACCTGGGTGGCTCATTCAGTTCCTTTAGCAAAATAGAAAAACTTGGAAATAATGTCCACTTGCAAAAGCAGTAGGAATTACTAAGTATTTTTAGTAAATATATTTAACCTGAACAATAAATTGGTATTTAACTGCTGACAAAATTGTGTGTGTGTGTGTGTGTGTGTGTGCTTGTAGATGTGTAGAGAGAGAGACAGAGGGAGAGAAAGTTCTACATCTGTAGTTACCTATGTATTTTAAACCCTGTTGTTCAAGGGTCAACAGTATGTGCAAATGTGGAGACAATCATTTGCCACTTTTCTTCAGAATCAAATCTAAGCAGAGAGGGATTCTATTTAACTTTCTGCCACATTGTTTATTAGTTGGCCTATTCAGTAACTTTAATTTCTTTTTTGTTTGTTTATTTCTTTAACTTATGTTCACTTTAATTTAAATGAATCTATTCTATTTAGCCAATCTAAAAAGAATCTCCTGTATATCAAAAGTGGCATTAGTGTTACATAGTAACTTTTACTCTTTATATCAGTATTTCATAATGTGTGGGTTAAAGTAATTAAACTTTCACAAATAAATTATTAGAATAAATTAATTTAGTATCAGAGCAGGTTTACTATTTGGGAGTTAAATATAATACTATTCCTTAAACATTATTAAATGTTTAAATTTCCAGATTTTCTTTTAAAATGCAATTAATAACATTAATACTAAATAAATGACATTTAAAAAGATAATATGAGAATTCTGATAATGCCTAATCAGGAAATTGAAGTAAAAATAAACTTTGATATGAAAATCAAAATAAAAACATGAGACACCTAAAAAGCAGCCAATAATACCCCATGAGAATGTGTACTAAACACAGTTGAACAGTCCAAAAATAATTATCAGCAACTGCTTGATGACAGAATATCAGAATGTGAACAAAA